>CM059203.1:18492000-18782000 GCA_030323885.1 Branchipolynoe longqiensis
TTAAATGCCAACATTAACATGTGTCACCGTAAATACAGGGTTTTGTTGTGGGTAATTAATATTTGCAAAACCTATAAGGAACTGTTATGTACACATAAGTTGTGGTCGGCGTTGGACTATACTGGGAAATTAATAAACATGATCACATGCAGAGGCGTTGTGTAATTAAGAAATATGACTTTTGTTATTCTTGCATATTCATATTTGCAAAAACTTTAATCAACTGTTATTAGGTTCACATGTGTTGTGGGCGTGGAAGTAGATTGCGAAATGAATCAACATCTTCACATGCAGATGCGTTATATAATTCAGAAATATCACTTTTTTCCTCACTAATCGGGCCGCCTTATTGACATTTGAAATAACAAAGCACCCTTAATCTTGACATACGTCATCTTATCAGGGCCTTATCAGATTGGGTAAAGCTTTTTCCCAGGTGGCAGTTACTCGTTTACACCAAAATTCACCCACTGTGACCCTATCGTCGTATCCATCAGAGCATTTAGGTATGCAGTGTTAATTGTTTGCCGGTGATTACAGAGCCTCTACTTTACATCTACAAGTGCCGGCACGAACCGTTTATAGACCATCGTCCCAAAATATAAATTATTTACCCTTGCACATACGGGCAGCCAGGCGATTTTGGTGTCATGATACACCACATTTACACCACATTTACACCACTATTACAGCAAAATTACTTACTTGTTGTTGTCCCGGCACTTCTTGTAAAGGTGACAGAGACTTTTAACTTTGGACCGGCACGCTATCGCATTGCGTTCTGCTCGTCCGTGGCCGCAAATGCAGTTCAATCGTGTCGCGATTCTGTGGTAGATCATTATATTTCTTCCAGACGATTCAAGCTCCTGCTGTACCTGGTCCTCCGACCAGAGGCTCAGGAGCACTTTGACCTCCTCGTCCTCCCAGTTATCGCGTCGAGCCATTTCAGTCGAGGGCATTGACGAGCACATGGTTCTACTTGGCGTTATGGCTTTAGCTGTGGATCTGTCAAGCACTTGCGATCAACTGCTGGCGTGCGCCCGTGTGACCGGAAAATAACAAACCTTTCCCTCGAATGCGCATGCGTGTGACGTCAAAAATCGCTTCACATAAAACGGTTGTGTTCACACGGACAAGATAAAACGCCTCAGAGTTAATCGCTTCATGGATACCACCTCGCGATGCGTTTTACAGTAAACGATTTATAGGAATCGATTCAGCGCTAAAACGTTTCACCGCCGCGTTCACACGGGAAATGTGAGTCGCACTACGCAAATCGTTTTGCGTCAGGCATTTTAACTCGCCCGTGTGAATACAGTTATAGATCGATGGTTTCTCTTCGTTGTACTTTGCAGATCGTATCGTCAAAGGGTTGGGAAATGGAATGTTTGAGGTGACGTTCGATGACTTCTTGACAAAACAGGTCAGTGTTGTAGGTAGTGCATCCTCACTGCCATAGCCTTCAGCAATGCCATGTTTGTTTGTTGTTTTATCTCCGAGTAACATCTAGGGTCATATCAGGACAGCAATGGCATTAGATACAAGATTCACCCCGTACTGCTGCAGTAGCCACAGGAGGGGTGCATACCAACCTTATGTAAAAGCTGGCGAAAAAACGGGTCAAAGAATTGAGAGCCTAATTTCACAAACTAAGAAGCAACAATTATTCTTTACATCTGTTTTATTATTAGCCCGCTACTTTTGAGTTGAAAAATATAATATAATATCTAGTTTAATAAGATTTAAAAGTGAAATCGACGGCGTTCTGCGGCCGCCATCTTGTCTTTTTGCATTCTCTCCCATTTCACCAAATCTGTGCCTACATGGGTAGCCATTTGATACTGGAGCCACAGTTTCTAGGTGATGTTCCATACTAACGCTATTTTCGCCCGTATTTATATAAGGCTGATCTTCACCCGTGTACTACAAGTACCGGGTGAATCTTTTATCTACAATGGCATGTGCTATTATATTGACAGAGTATTCCTTCTATGCAGTACACATTTTTAAAATGAGTGCGCATCAGTAACTAAAGTTGATATGTAGGTTCAAATCTACATTTAAAGTGCTTTGGTTTTGGCAAATTGATACTTTCATCGGACTATGCAGTTTTACCATAATGCCCTGTTCATAATGGACCAATATATGGAGTGGTTAGGCTAGTTTACATTTGACAACCTGCAGATTCAAATCGCAGCTAAAAAGTTGCGTGATCTCGTAGAGTTAGAGTTGCATAGTCTGATGGTTTTGAGTTTCTGTCATTTTTCTGAGATAAATATATTAAAATGATTGTTATAATCTACATTACTTCAGTTTGAATTAACTTAGATTTTTAATGGATAACCTTTGATATATTTGAAGTGTAAACATGTCAAATTAGTTTTCGTAAGTATGCTAAAGCTCTGACACCATAGGCTTCTGCTGTAACAGGTTCTATTAAATTAACTAAGTATTTCCTTCTATGTGGCAACAAATTCTTAATAAATGCATCCTTATCTAAGTTAGATATGTAGACTCAAATCTAGATAATTGTTTTGGTTTTGAAAATGTGATGCTTCATCGAACTAGGCAGCTTTAATTGTTGAGGCCAGAACGCACTGGTCATTCATCTATTCATCATCTTAAATTTCTATTCAAAAATAAAATTCTCCTTTTTTAAACCAGTTACGGTCGTGGAAAATAATGGACCGGCATTGGCAGCGTGCCAAGGAGGCTGTGCAGTTTCAGTACACATACTGGCCCGATCCGGAGAACAGGACAGCGCGGGCACAGGAGTTCATCAGCGTGAGTTACTAACAATCTACCGAACACTCCACAGCCGCCTAATTAATAGCACAACAATGTTGTATTCCCAACTGAAATAATGTGGTTCTGCAGGTGAGCGATGATAGCCGTAGCTAGGGATATTTAATATTTGTTTGGGGAGCAGATACATTCTTGGAATGAACGATTGCCGAAGTAGAAAGGAGAATACTTCCATTTATCATTTAAAAAAGTTGGTTAAACCAAAGTCGGTTAATCCAAATTATCGGTTAATCCAAACAAAATTGTCGGGCCCCAGGCCACTTCCGGTACAGTTGAACCAAACTTGTATGTGGTTATAATGTCATCTGAGACTTTTTTATATGATAAATGGTAGTATTTTGCCAGGGCGCCGAAAAACATTTGGATTAACCGATTGTTTGGTTTAACTGAGCTTGGTTTAGCAGAGTTATACTGTATATACATAAAAGACATTAATCAAATTGTCTACATACATTGTATATTACATTCATAATACACCTGCGTTTTTGGCAAAGCCAAGTCAAAGTCGAAGCCATAGCTCGGTTAAACCAATGATTGGTTAATCCAAACAAATTTCTAGGGTCCCTTCAAGTTTGGTTCAACGGGGTTATACTGTAATAAGATTGGGATGGTCAAATCAGTTGAGCGTCTGTCTCTCACTTTGGTAAGTCATGGGATTCGAATGCTGGTCGAGTCAAACCAACGACTTAAAACTGGATACTTGTCGCTACCCAGCCTGACACTCGGCATCACTAGGATAGGGCAAGGAGCAGTGCAATGAGCAAGACCAATCGTCCACGATTGAAATGACCCTCCTTAAACAAAAGAGAGGCAGCCCAGTCTGTGGCACGGTGAAAATGTGAATGTAAACAAGATAGAACCTTTCCGTGCTTTGTGTTATTCTAGATTTAACTAGCACTGTGTAATCAACCTTAATTAACTGCCCAGTATAAAGATCTATAAAAGAACTGCCGGTACTTATTTAGATGGTGACCGACCTGGACTACGGCGTCGGGATGAATGACGTCATCAAGCGTCATGCGCAGTACGAGGCGGTGTACATGTACGTGTGGAGCTACAAGTCGTGGGAAGACTACCTCCCGCACTGGATGGGTAAATCACCTTAAAAGAAACCAGTCTCAGAATTCTTTATTCACAGACTAAAGTCTGGTGTGTAAATAACTGGCAGTATAGTTACTACAACAAGTAACATCGGATTATGCATATTCAAAATGACTGCAATCATGGCTTTTAAATAAAAGCTATTATTGCTGTCAATATTTAGACACATTTATGTGAATTCACACAGCTGAATAGTAAGGAATAATATGTATTGTCAATATATATAGTTAATTAATTAAAGTTATACAGTCTACTAAAGACATTAAATTTTCAAAAGCAAAACATTTATCTAGATTTGAACCTACAAATCCAACTTAGATATTGGTGCACCTAGTAAGTATTTGTTGCTACATAGAAGGGAATATTGAATTTTGACAAGCATGCCAACATTAAGTCTGCATGTTTACACTTCAAATATCTGTGAAGTTCGTCATTTTAAATCAAAGTTACTTCAAATTAAAGTAGCGTAGTTTTATAACAATCAACCTACCAGACGCAATGGCCGAATGAGTACCAGACGCAATGGCTGAATGAGTACCAGATGCAATGGCTGAATGAGTACCAGACGCAATGGCTGAATGAGTACCAGACGCAATGGCTGAATGAATACCAGACGCAATGGCCGAATGAGTACCAGATGCAATGGCTGAATGAGTACCAGACGCAATGGCCGAATGAGTACCAGATGCAATGGCTGAATGAGTACCAGATGCAATGGCTGAATGAGTACCAGACGCAATGGCTGAATGAGTACCAGACGCAATGGCTGAATGAATACCAGATGCAATGGCCGAATGAGTACCAGATGCAATGGCTGAATGAGTACCAGATGCAATGGCCGAATGAGTACCAGACGCAATGGCTGAATGAGTACCAGACGCAATGGCTGAATGAATACCAGACACATTGGCCGAATGAGTACCAGACGCAATGGCTGAATGAGTACCAGACTCAATGGCCGAATGAGTACCAGATGCAATGGCTGAATGAGTACCAGACGCAATGGCCGAATGAGTACCAGACACAATGGCTGAATGAATACCAGACGCAATGGCTGAATGAGTACCAGATGCAATGGCTGAATGAGTACCAGACGCAATGGCCGAATGAGTACCAGACACAATGGCCAAATGAGTACCAGACACAATGGCCGAATGAGTACCAGACGCAATGGCTGAATGAGTACCAGACGCAATGGCCGAATGAGTACCAGACGCAATGGCCAAATTAGTACCAGACGCAATGGCCAAATGAGTACCAGACGCAATGGCCAAATGAGTACCAGACGCAATGGCCGAATGAGTTGAGCGTCCGCCTCCCGTTCTGGTAGGTTGTGGGTTTCGAAGCTCCCAGGTTCAAACTCTGGCCGAGTCAAACCAGTGAATTGAGAATAGATACTTGTCGGTATCTAGCCTGACGCTCGGCATTACTAGAATAGGGCAAGGAGCAGGGGAATGCGGAAGACCAGCTGTCCGCGATTGAAATGTACCCTGCTTAATTAACTAATGTACCAAAGAAAAACCAGCTTACTACAGGGTGTCCCAAAAAATGTACTCACATTTTGGAAATTGAAAGACAAAGTCTTGCAGTTCCAAATGAAATGATTTGTAATGCTGTTGAATCCATTGGTCTGCCTTATCGTCTGTGTTTGGAATGCGGTGGTCGTCAGTTTGAACATTTGTAAACATGCATTTCACCATTAATCTTGCTTCTAAGTCAATAAACAACGTATTTATTGCCATTTAAAGAGTGAGTACATTTTTTTGGAACACCCTGTGTATGCATCTCAGAATATGACTCAAAACCAGCGGACTATGCAACTTTTCCGGATGAATGTGAAATGTTTATATATATTTGCTGAACCTGCCGTGGCTAGGCGCGTCGCGGGCAGCACAGATCCCGTACGTGTTCGGGTACCCGTTCATGAATGAGACAATTCTGAACGAGACGGAGCTGGTGATGAAACAGTGGTACAACTGGGAGGACCGCAACATGTCCGACTGCGCAATGATCATGTGGACAAACTTCATCAAATACACGTGAGTGCGCTAAAATTATCTATAACTTTACCGCAACATGTCCGACTGCACAATGATCATGTGGACAAACTTCATCAAATACACGTGAGTGCACTGAAATTATCTATAACTTTACCACAACATGTCCGACTGCGCAATGATCATGTGGACAAACTTCATCAAATACACATGAGTGCACTGAAATTATCTATAACTTTACCGCAACATGTCCAACTGTGCAATGATCATGTGGACAAACTGCACCAAATACACGTGAGTGTGCTGAAATTATCTATAACTTTACCGCAACATGTCCAACTGTGCAATGATCATGTGGACAAACTTCCTCAAATACATGTGAGTGCACTGACATTATCTATAACTTTACCGCAACATGTCCAACTGTGCAATTATCCTGTGGACAAACTTCACCAAATACACGTGAGTGTGCTGAAATTATCTATAACTTTACCGCAACATGTCCAACTGCGCAATGATCATGTGGACAAATCAGGATGGGTACCAACTTGTGATAGTGTGCACTCATGGCAACTTTATAATGCTGCCCCACTGGAAAATCAGGCCACTGGCACCATGACCTGATATCCCACTCAGTCACATTATCGTAACATTGTGCTAACCAGTCCTTGTCCTATCCTATTAATATTGAGTGCCAGGCTAGGAAGTGACAAGTATCAATTTTATAAGTCATTGGTTTGACTCGACCGAGAAGCCAACTCCTGACCTCCCACACGTGAGGTCAGCGCTCTGCCGATTCAGCCACTGCACCCAGTGCAAAGCCTTGAGTCTAAATGGTTGTGTATTTTACCCATGTTTCGTACAAGTTGATGTATCTACTTCTTCATCCTGCCTCTGCTCTGTATTTATTACAAAGCCACCCACCAGGGCCCGTATGCACGAATCGGGGTTAGGCTTAGCCGGAGTTAAGGCACTAGCCACGGATAGCTACCTGAGGGTAGCGGGGGGTTTGAGAACGGTGTGAATCGGTATGCACCAATGTTTTAGCCGCTGCGGATAGCTAACCGTGAGTTTATTTATAGATTTGGGAATTCCCTCTGCATTTGTACCCATATATTAGGCTCAAATATATTGAATGCTATCATATTTAACAGAATTACATACGCAATAAGTGAAATTTTATCAATTTAACCCTAAATTTGAAGCATTACTAAGGCTACAGCCGCATTGGCGGCGATATTAATAGTTATATTTTCGAATCGACGAACGTACAGTAAACAAACCGCCACCACCGTCAGTATGGAAAGCGACGTCGACGCGGCGGCGGCGATTTGTTTACTTTACATTCGTCGATTCGACAATATGAATAACGTCGCCAATGCGGCGGCAGCCTTAATAACGGTTCGATTTTAGGGTTAATTTGATTAAATTTCACTTATTGAGTATGTAATTGTTTTAAATATGAGCGCATTGAATAGATTTACACCCATACACACACAGTAACCGCACCGGGTAGGCCCTTACCCCACATCAAAAAGTGGTTTAGCTTAGCCTAGGCTAAATTTCGAGGTTAGCCCAAACACCGATTCGTGCATACCGATTTCTCACATTTAGCTGTGTGGAGCTAGCCTAGCCGTGGTTACGGCCCTAACCACGATTCGTGCATACGGCCCCAGGTGTCACCCTACCTACCCAGCGGACCGGACGCGGTGGCCGAATGGGTAGAGCGCAGGCTTCCCATGTCATTCAGAAGTTCAATGCCTGGTGGATTCAAACTAATGACTTACACACTTGATACTTGTCGCTACCTAGCCTGGCACTCGGCGTTACTAGTGTAACACAAGGACTGGTTAGTTCTGTATCAGGATAATGCGACTGAGTGGAAAATTTGGTCATGGTGCTGGTGGCCTGTTCTCCCAGTGGGGCAGCACTATAAAGTTGCCATGAGTGCGCACTGTCATAAGTCGGTATCCATCCTGAAATGACCTTAGATGTTGCCAGGACATAAAACTCCAACAAACAAGCCTAAGGGCCATAACCTGTACTAATACTTATGCTATCCAAATATCATACACGTGTACACCAACAACCTGAACTGAGTCACAACGCTCCCTACTGGCATTCCTAAAGTGCCAACATCGGGATTCTTCATTCCTCACACCAATGAATAAATTGATGTATTTACTACAGAACAAACCAATAGTCAGGATATCTTGAGTTACTAACACAAAAAAAACCCAACTAACACCAGAATCCTACTGCATACAAAACAACACAATGAATAAAAGAGCATCTGAACACAATGAACTTACACTAAGTAAAAATATTAGTATCTACTGAATTGGAATGAAAACCAACAACTGAAACCTTTTATGTAAATGTAAAATGATTTAATGTATATATCATACTCATTACTTACTGCGTTGTGTACACTTTAATTTCAGAATCTACTTCACACTTCAAGTTACTATATAAACCATGTACAAATCAATATAACAAACTGTGTAAATACTGAGATACCTGTAACACTTACGGTCGGAAGACCAGTGCTATGGCACTGACAAAAAATATATTTGAATAAAATACTTTTACAATTTTTATTTTTTTTAATTGAGCACAAGTTTCGCCCTTTTACAGAGTGCCGACGCCGAACGTCACAGTGGACCATTGCAACGCCACGTGGGACCAGTATCACGAAAACAACCTTACCTACCTCATCCTCGATTACCACAAACATATGTGGTTCCGCTATAACCAGGCCAAGTATGGCTTCTGGAGGAGATATTTCCCACTGCTGGCCAAGCAGGATTATTGTAAGTGTCAGTAACTGCCACCTGCTGCCTGCTTCAGCCCTTCTCTTTATTCACATAGCTCTCAGGCTATTGCTTTGATAATATCTGACCATGTTTTGATATTTATTTTTTGTATATTAGTTGTTTAACAGGGGAAATATCAATCGTGGACGATAGACGAGATCACCATTCCGACTAAGCATGCGCTGAAAACCGCATTGGCAGCAAAGCATACTATATATGGCCTACTATGTCTGGCCATTGAGTTTGCCGATACACGTAGGGCAAAACTTAGATTTGATTCAAAATGAATAGAAATACATAATTTGGCATAAACATGTATGCACACATGCAATATAATGATCTGATGAATATAGCTAAGACAAAACTAGCCATAGTTAAACATTTTGAGCTAAGAAACATACAATTCCACCCAAGACAATCCTCACTGTATGCACACATGCAATATAATGATCTGATGAATATAGCTAAGACAAAACTAGCCATAGTTAAACATTTTGAGCTAAGAAACATACAATTCCACTCAAGACAATGCTCACTTTAAGGCTGATATCCACACCACCATTATTAATTCTTGTTCTAAATATTGAAATACCAAATGTGTCAACATACACTTGTTTCAGAGAAATATATAACCAATATCTGATTAACCCTACTCATTTTCTAGTAGTCACATATGTCATTTACCATAGGATATAAATATAAACATTAATAAAATAAGTAAAACTGACTCTGGCTATGGCTCTAACAGTAGTCCGAGTGCCCAGAGTTGCCTAAATCTAAATGCACATGGCATAAGATGTGCTGATTATATTGGTGTAAATGCAATGCTGGATAAAAGATTAATATCTTAATTTATTATTTATATTTTTTTAGTTGGTATTCTATATTTCAAATAAGAGCTGAGATGAGCTGAAACTAGCACATTCATAGCTCTCCCAGTGTATTAATTAGCATGTACCATGTTCTTCTCGTGGGTTTGTTTTTCTTCTACGCATCCCACAATGCACCGCGCGGCTGAAATGGTGATGTAGTCTATTGGTCTTCCTCGTTCCACTGCTCCCAGCCCTACACTAATAATGCCGAGCACCTGGCTAGAATGCTACAATTATCAATTTTTAAGTCATTGGTTTGACTCAACCAGGGTTCGAACCCACAATCTACCAACATGGGAGAGGGACGCTCTAACTCATTAGGCCATCCCGTCTGGCGAGCATGGTGGCTGAATTTGTAGAGCGCAGACCTCCCTTGCAGGCGATCGGGAGTTTGATTCCCGGTCGAGTCAAACCAATGACTTACAAAATTGACACTTGTCGCTTCCTAGCTTGGCGCTCGGCATTATTAGGATAGGATAAGGCCTGATTAGCTCAGTGTCAGGATAATGTTAGTGAGTGGGATATCAGGTCATGGTGCCAGCAGCCTGATTTTCTAGTGGGAAGCACTATAAAAGTTGCAATAAGTGTGCACTGTCACAAATCGGTACCCATCCTGATATGACATTAGATGTTGCAAGGACGTAAAACTCCAACAACCAACCACCATATTATTTAAGAAGTGTCAACTGACACCGTGCAGTGTCAGTAAATGCTTCCTTTGTGGGTTTTTTCAGGACCAATCATTTAGGTGTGTGCACCTTAGGTACAAGATCTACCCCTATCCACTTCAGTTACATGAAATGAATGTAACTGAAGTGTAAGTGATACACCTTTGTTCTTCCAGTGATCCCCACAGCTACTCCGACACCGAGAGGCTTCGAATACGTCGAAGCGACAGGTGGGGCTATTTTTGGGCATGTGTATGAATGAAGTTTAATTTGTCAGTAAATAAAATGAAGCTTGTCCTATAGTCAGGTCAGGCCTAATTCCAGATATTTCCTTAAACAATATTGACTTATACTCGAAGTCAACTTATATTCGCGTATATATGGAAGCATATATTTAGATCTTACTACAAACAAACAAAGAACTAGGCCTACCCAAAATGCCTAATTGCTAATAAATTTCCAAATCGATTGCCAGTTACTTATTCAATCAACGAATTTAACCAAGATGGTTGCGCATCATGATTTCCAAAACTGAAAAGTGAAATGTCCAAGGCTCAGCTTGGGTTGCTGGTCTGAAGTTTGCGCCCACTGAATCACACTCTGCACCTGCTCCTTCCTCCAGGTGCTATGGGGACAGTGCTGGCCCTGGCCCTGATCGTGTTCTCGGGCTTTATAGTGCTCCTGTACCGGCAGTCACGTGATCAAAGAGACCTGGATGCCAGGTTTGACGGCAGCACACCACTCAGGTAATCACTATTGTCATGTAAATACACACATTTTATGGTCGCTCTAATCACTACTCCTCTGTTAATCGGTGCTGCCAACGCACATCATCGCACGCCACTGATGCTTCGCCATGAATGGGTTGTTAATATCATGTTTTTTGTGCCTACCGTACACATTTCATATTAATTTTGATGGTTTTTACTAATTTTGGTCACTTTGACCAGAGTGGCATCCATTTGAGTCATGTAACCGTGAGTGTTGTTAACTCAGCCATTAGATAGCGCAACCAATATGGTTTTAAGGCATAATGGTACAGATGGATTCCACCAGATGGCGGCACTATATTAATACAGGACCATGCATGAGTCTGGAACATAGCAGAGAATGTAGATATGTACTCAGTCTCTCAATATAGTCAGAGACCATGAATATATATATATAATGACAGTTCAACACAATATTGGTCCAGGGTTTGATGCAGAGTCTAGCTTTAACCGATGCACAGCACGGGTTAAGGCTAGTACATATATATTGGGTGCATAGGTTTAGGTACATATATATTCACCCAGTGCAATTGCACTAAAGGCTACTGGTTGGTTAGTTGCTTGTTGGAGTTTTACGTCCTGGCAACATCTAAGGTCATATCAGGACGGCAAGTCTACTGTAATCTGTGCAGGTTCACACCTGTAGTCTACCAACTAATTTGGACCAGATGGGATGGCCAACTGAGTTGAGCATCCGTCTCCTGTTTTGGGAGATCGAGGGATCCGAACGCATGGGTTCGTGGGTTCGAACCCTAGTCAAGTCAAACCAATGACTTAAAAATTTATACCTTGTCGCTTACTAGCCTGGCACTCGGCATTATTAGGATAGGGCAAGGACTGGTTCACTCAGTGTCGGGATAATGTGACTGAGTGGGACATCAGGTCCTGGTGCTGGCGGGCTAGTCTCCCCATGGGCCAGCACTGTAAAGTCGCCATGAGTCCGCACTGTCACAAGTCAGTACCCATACTGATATGACCTCAGATGTTGTTAGGACATAAAACAACAAAATCACGATGTTCGCCTATGGAGTTTGACCATGCTTGCGTTGTCATAGTTTCACAGGGCGGCATCCGGCGGATGGTGACACCACTTCCGGTTCTCAGTCCACGTCGGCGGCGTTCCACCTTGACACGGTGGACATGGCGGCAATTCGCTCCCTTCACGGACCGGAAGTACCGCCTCACCCGGATGTCAGACAGCAGCCGGCTCAGCCATATGGCGGGCAATATGGCCACCGCTACCAAGGTCAATACCAAGGTCAATACCAAGGTCACTCAGACGACTCACGGTCAGAGTCCTCAAGGTCAGAGCAGGCGTACGGGCAGCGGTACCAGAGACAACAGGCCTACGCGGAGGTCTGAGATCCTCAAATGTCGTCTGCTGGCGACATCACAGTTGGTGGGTTGCTTGTTGGAGTTTTACGTCCTGGCAACATCTAAATTGGTTTATCGCAGGCATGTCTGTCTCATACTATGTCTGTGTGGTGTGGGGTTTAAAAGAACCCTTGCTCTCGTCTGACAGGGCGGGTTTGCTTATGTCTCTTATAAAGTCTAGCATAAATGAGCTGTTGAAACTGGTGGAAACCGGCCGTATTCAACGATCCTACACTGTTACTAAAACATGTGATATTTTGTTTAGCTGCCGCGGGGTGGGGGGCACATGCCCCTCGTGCCCTCCCCTAAGTCTGCCACTGATTGTGATTCCTTAATCGAATGTTAGGCCTGCATTTTCTACATTCAGGTTGAGAAGGATGCTACAATGTGCCTAACTATAATACCCCAGTCACATGAGGCCTTCGTTCGCTAACGATCGATTCGCGACGTCAAAACCTCCTCCTTGCGCCCTCCTTACGCCCTGATTGAGTGCTGTCGCCGTGAGGACGCCAACCTCCCGGCGTCCATTTCGGGAATTTTGGACGCAAGGAGGTTGCTGCTGCTGCACGTGCAACCTCCTTACGCCCTGTTCCGGCGCCGCCATTCAAAATGGTTGGTGCCCTGGCACCGCCCTGGCGCCGCCCTGGGTTGGTGCTAACACATGCGATGCTGCAGTCACCATGTGGTCGGCCCCGACATGGCGCCTACAATGTATTTGAATCAGTGTATCTAATGGAACGCTGGGTGGTTGGCGTCCTTTTGGGCGAATGGAGGTTGGCGGCGAACGCTGGCTCTCGTGTGACTGGGGTATGACGTGTAATTTGGTTGCATTCAAAGCAGGTCGGTGGAGAGTCAGAAGTTATAAATGCTTGCCAGTGCTCATTAAACACCATTTTCATTGTAAGATCCTTTTGGTTAAGATTAAATAAATTTGTTTAAATGTCAAGAATAGATTTTGCACCACCGGTGTGTGGTGACCGTCCAACGAATAGCCACTGTTGGCCCTGTGCTATCTGGGTACATATTATAATGTCAGTACAACATTACTGTGACGTTATAATGTACCATAACCAAATAATAATGTTAGCCTGATGTTACTTAGCGGTATCTGTTAGCTGGGTGGTGGCATAGCAGCGAGATAAATTATCAGTATAAGCTATTGATCTGTGTATTCGAATCTCAATACTATTTTAATAGCTCAAACATCATTAAAATTAAGATGACTATTTTACCAAATACGCGCTAGCAAATTGCTAGGATCAATCCCAAAGTCATTAAATATTCAGTTGAATATTAATCAATCGGATTTCCAGGGTCAGAAATGTTCTGTTTTTATCAGAATAATCCGATTATGGCATAACATAATATTTTTAATTTTAATTCTACAGTTCTGTTGACAATCGAAGATTTTAAATTCGTTTTCACAATTTAATTAGCAGTATTTTATGCAATATTTTACAACTACACAATTAGTGTAGTGGTGTCAGTCGTATATTTAATTCGATCAATTACTAATTCACAATCCTCTTTAGAGACAATTTTCATGGAGAAGCCATTACTAATTTGCATATTATTAATGGATTTAAATAACACTGCAGAACTTGTTGATACCGTACCAGTACAAGTTGGATTTATCAGTGTTTATCTGAAGTTACACAACAAAGTTAATAAACTTGTACAATCCAATGGTTTTGAGTTACTGCCATATTTGTTTAGATAAATATATTAGGCTGATCATGATAATCTTCTTTAATTTAATTTTAGTTATTCTTAAGGATATGGCTATTTCGAGTGAAAGCACAGAAAATAATGTTGGTGTGCATATCCACATTCTGGATAACATGGACTTGAGTAATTCTGTTCAGTTGATTAATTAGTTTGCAGAGAAATGTATTAGGAAATCATTAATTGAACACGCTAGATGGCACTACAGTACAGACTACATCACGGTTCCAACGGCGCGGTGCATTGTGGGATGTGTCAGAGCAAAACATACCCGCCAGAGCCACATGGCTAATGTTAATACCATAGAAATACAGACTGGTTGCAGCTATGAAATGTGCTAGTTTCAGCTCATCTCAGCTCTTGTTTGAAACATAGAATACCAACTAAAAAAATATATATAATAAATTAAGATAGTAATCTTTTATCCAGTATTGCATTTACATCAATATAATCAGCACATCTTGTGCCATGTGCATTTAGATTTAGACAAATCTAGGCACTCAGACTAGTGTTAGAGCCATAGCCTGTAAAGTGACTGAAATTGTATGTTTCTTAGCTCAAAATGCTTAATTCTGGAGAGTTGTGTCTTAAACATATTCATTATATTATTATATTGCATCCTTCCATCCATGTTTGCGGCAAATTGTTATGTATTTCTATTTATTTTGAATAAAATGCCAGGTTTGCCCTATGCATATCGGTAAATTCAATGGCAGGACACCTTTGCTTTGCTCCCAACGCCGTTCTCAGCGCATGCGCAGTCGGAACCGTGATGTAGCCTATTAGCCGTCCAGTTGGAAGTCGAGTTGGTAGCAAGTGAAAAACATGATTCTACATTCGTGGAGGCACAATGTGTAGCCGAGTAATTTCTACTAAATTGACTTAGTATTCCTGTTATGAAGCAATACATGCTTAAAGATTCATACTCTGATGGTTTTGAGTTTCTGGCATTTTTCTGAGATAAATATATTAAATTAATTGTTATGATCTACCTTACTTTAGTTTGAAGTAACTTTGATTTTAATTGGCTCACTTTTGAGATATTGGAAATGCAAATGTGTCAAATTAATTTTGGCAAGCATGCCAATATTCTGACACGATAGGCTTTTGCAGTAACCGATTTGATTAAATTAACTCAATATTCCTTTCTATGTTGCAATAAATGCTTTATAAGTGCATTGGTATCTAAGTAAGATATGGAGAATAAAATCTAGATAATTGTTTTGGTTTTGAGAATTTGATGTTTCATCGGACGATGCGGCTTTAATAGTGCAACAGTATCTAAATAGGATTAGGAGGATCAACTCTAGGTGAGTGTTTTGGTTTCGAAAATTTGATACTTTTATGGGTACATACAGCTTTAATTACATTAATGACTGTGTGTGGTGTGGGGGAGGGGCAGGGTCAACTTTATGTTTAATGCACCAACCAACTGAAAACTGATCATAGTAATACACAGGAGTTGGCTGCCTTTCTTTCTCTATCGACTATGGAAACAACGGATGAACCTCTTCTGTGACGCTAGCTCCGAATGGAATTCATCAGATGTTGTCAGCTGCAGAAAGGAAAAGAACATCAACAGTCCATTAAGTAACTAATCATAGTAACATGTTGGTTGGTTGTTGGTGTTTTACTTCCTGGCAACATCTAAGGTCATATCAGATGTGCACTGACTTGTGACAGTGCACACTCATAGCAACTTTATAGTGCTGCCCCATTGGGAAATCAGGCCACTGGCACCATGACCCAATATTCCACTCAGTCACATTATCCTGACACTGCGCTAACAAGCCATTGCCTTATCCTATTAATGTCAAGCACCAGGCTAGGAAGTGACAAGTATCAATTTTATAAGTCTTTGGTTTGACTTGACTGGGAACCAATCTCCCGCACGCGAGGCCCGTGCTCTACCGATTTTGCCACAGCAATTATAGTAACATTTCTGAGCCCAGTGATTGCGAGTTGTGTGTGCCTGCTAGACCTATTCCGGTTTCTAATAGCCAATAAATGGCATTTTAAAAAACAGCTTAAGAAAAGCAGATACATTTTATTGTACTGTCTTAAAGCAAATAAATATAACATAATTTAAACAGGTTTTTTACCATAACGAGCTGGCATTAGAGTCCAAATAGGGCCTAGATCAGCCAGAAGCGGATCTGTAAGTTAATCTGTAAGCTACAAAGTACGATGGAAGCATCAAATTTTCTAAATTAAACTACTAAGATAGATTTGATCTTACATATCCAACTTACAAACTGTGCACTTATCAAACATTTGTTACCACTTATAGGGGAATACTAATTTAATTTAATAGAACGTGTTACTACTGAAGCCATGCATCACCATTTTGAGGTACATGCCAACATTAATTTTGCTTGTTTTCATTTCAAATATCTCAAAATTTATCCAACTATAATATCGGGTCTAGGGTACCCTGACAATTTTGAAACGAAATGGTGCATTCATGCTGGTGAAAAATATGCATGCAAATTTGTAAAAACAACAAAAAAACACTAAAATGATTCTTTCGCGGGAGATGACCAAATAAAAGTGGGAGATTGGCGTTATTTTGCTATATTTTAGAGAGATCTCCCGTCACTTCGGGAGGCTTGGCTCCTGTGCGTTTGAACTGACGATTTCCACCACCAGGCAGCCCTCTGATGGCAGTAGGAAGAACTAATGTGGCAAGAATTAATGTGCTCCATGGAAACTGTTTGGTTGTTGGAGTTTTACATCCTAGCAACATCTAAGGTCATATCAAGATTGGTAACGACTTGTGACAGTGCACACTCATGGCGACTGTATAGTGCTGCTGCACTGGGGCACCAGGCTGCCAGCACGGTGACCTGATATCCCACTCAGTCACATTATCCTGACGCTGAGCTAACCAGTCCTTGCCCTATCCAAATAATGCCAAGCACCTGGCTAGGAAGTGACAAGTATAAATTTTTAAGTCATTGGCTTGACTCAACCAGGGTTTGAATATGTGGGTTCGAATTCCACGATCTACCAAAACAGGAGACGGGCGCTCAACTCATTTGGCCATAGTGTCTGGTCATCCATGGAAATAGTTCATTCTAACTCACCGCTAGTGATGCACACTTGGCCGTGGTCGGGACAGCAGTCGTTGAACTTGTGACACTGCTCGTTACATTGACATGGCCTGCCCCAATCCATGACGTCATCACAGCGTCCGACGCACGAGGCGGGCGTCTGCAAATAAGGACAGTACTGACAATCCGCACCACCTCCACCTCCGCCAGTTAAGCTAGTGACATCTATCAGTAGATCACGTGATCACGTTTCGTCATTACGTTGACGTACGTTGGGTTACGTCATGATGACGTCAGAATGACATTAGACTGATGTCGAGCTACGTCACGTTACGTCGTGTTACGTCAGCGCGCGTCAAAGTTTTGAACCTGTTCAAAACTTTCGACTTAACTCGAAGGTAAGGGTTTATGTTCGCCGTACGTTCTGTACACATTCGGCGAACGTCAATGACATTAAACGGACTTTAGTCAAACGCTGCTCACTACGTTCAACTACGTTCCACTACGTTGACCCACATTAAACCCAGTGGAAACGTCCACGCGGTGTAATGGGAACGTCAGGAGAACGTCAGGAAAACGTACGTTCAACGTACGTTCAACATTTTGCCACAGTGTCATGACGTATGTAACGTCACGTAACGTTCTTCTGGCGATGGAATAACATTCATAACGTTCCGTGAGCGTAATGACGTTGTCCTCTCTCGTTGAATTACGGTATCACTATGCTTTACTGACGTTATGCTCTCGTCCACTACGCTGCATCCACATTCAACTTGTGCCCAAATTTGCATACTACGCCGAGAAGTTCAACGTTTTTCACGTTCTCCCTACGCTGACGTCGTCGAGCATGTTGGCGGAGGCTAATACCCCTGTCACACTACGACGTAATGAGCCAACGTGAGCCTAACGTGGTGATATTTCGTCATTACGTTGATGTACGTTGGATTACGTTATGATGACGTCATAATGACGTTAGAGTGACGTCGAGCTACGTCATATTACGTCGTGTTACGTCAAGTTACATCGAGGTTTTGGACATGTTCAAAAGTTTCGACGTAGGTCGAACGTAAGGGTTTACGTTCGCCGTACGTTCTGTTCACGTTCAGCGACCGTCAATGACGTTAAACGGACGTTATTCCAACGCTCCTCACTACGTTCAACTACGTTCCACTACGTTGACCCCCATTAAACCAAGTGCAAATGCCCACGGGCGTAATGGGAACGTCAGGACAACGTCAGGAGAACGTGTATTCAACGTACGTTCAACGTCTCATGACTTAGCTAACGTCACGTAACGTTCTTCTGACGATGGAATAACGTTCATAACGTTCCGTCAGCGTCATTACGTTGACCTCTCTCGTCGAACGACGGTATCACTACGCTTTACCGACGTTACTCTCTCGTCCACTACGTTGCATCCACGTTCAACTTGTGCCCAAATTTGCATACTACGCCGAGAAGTTCAACGTTCTTCACGTTCTCCCTACGTTGACGTCGTTACGTCGTAGTGTGACAGCCCCATAACATGTGTAATTTGCGCACGAGGCAAGCATCTGCTGTTTACTTTGCTGCTTCTGCTATGCTCCTCTGTCACTTTACCTCGCTGCCTCGCACTGTTCACTTCCCCACCCTCCCACCCACGTTCTGGGGGGTGAGCGCTGATACTGTTCCTGCTCACCTGCTGCATCTGCCGCCTGCTTCTGATATAGTGACTGCCCTGTGTCGGCTACGGTACTGACGGGTCTCTGCCACCCACTGATAGCCTGCTTCAGGCCCGCAATGTTTCTTTTTATTAAACTTTCAAAAAGTTCCTCACTGTTCTTGTTACTGTTCTCGTTACTGTTCCTTCCTTCTTTGCCGAGTAGCGCGAATTACGTCGTAGTGTGACAGCCCCATTACACATTAGTTTGGAGTAACTATTATTATAAATGTCTAAATTTTAAAATATTGTAAGTACAAGTATGACAAATTAAGTTGGTCATGCACGTCAAAATGCTGAACACCATAGATGTTATTACTTGAACCACACCAGTATCTAATTAGAATATGCACCATCAAATCTAGTAATGTTCCTTGGTATATGAGAATGTGACGCCCTCATCGGACTATGCAGCTTTAATAGTACTTATTGGTGGTTGCTAAGCACTTGTTGATGTTTGCTAAGCACTGAGGGAGGGACTAGTCTTTACTCACATTAAACTTGCATCGTCCGATGGTTTTGAATTTCTTCAATTTTCTGAGGTAAATACATTAGATTGATCATTATGATCTACATTAACGTAGGTTGAAGTAACTTTTAGTTTAAATGGCTAACTTTGGAGATATTTAAGGTGACAACATGCTAAATTAATTATGGCTAGCATGCTAAAAATCTGATACCATAGACTTATGCAATAACAGGTTCTTTTGAATTGACTCAGTATGCCCTTCTATGTGGCGCCAAATGTTTAATAAGTGCACCAGTATCTAAGTTAGATATGCAAAATCAAATCTATGTGAGTGGTTTGGTTTTGGAAATTTAATGCTTCATCGCACTATGCAGCTTTTATATAGACTACCATGGTGCACTTTCCCAATAGACGATTTCAACCAATTAAAAGCATGCATGTTTTCAACTGAAATATACCCAAAGTGAAACCTTAATAATCTACTTCACCGTAGCAATTTTAATGTTAGCAATTTTAATTTTACTGATCAACCTAATAATCTATAATATATCCAACAATTAGGGTGATTGCAAAGCCATCGGTCTATGCAACTATAAACATAACTGCTATTTTTATAAAGATAAGTGTTAGTATTATTTTAATTTCGATATATATTGGTAGTCATCCTAGTGTGTATTAATTATGTTAAAGCTGCATAGTCCGATGAAGCATGACATTTTCAAAACCAAAACACTCACCTAGATTTGATTCTATATATCTAATTTGGGTACTGATGATTTTATTAAGCATTTGTTGCCACATGGAAGCGAATACTGAGTCAATTTAATAGAAGCTGTTACTTCAAAAGCCTATGGTGTCAGAGGTTTAAGCTAGGATTCCCTACATGCGGTATGCAGCATGCAGCATGCAGCATGCGGCGTGCTTACGAGATGGGTCCTTTCACCCACACCCACATGCAGTGTCAGGTTTCCTCACCACTGTTCTCTATGGCAAACGCAGCAGCATTCGCATTCGCATGCCGCACTGATCGCTACATGGACCGATTCAGTATTCGCATGCTGCATGCCGCATACCGCATACCGCGTGTAAGGAATCACCCCCATTGATTTAGATGCTTTTCGATTGTTTGCCGCATTCGCATTCGCATACCGCATGCCGCGTGTAAGGAATGCGCCCTTTAGCATGCTTGCTAATATTAATTTGGCATGTTTGCACTACAAATATCTCAAAGGTTAGCACATTAAAACAAGTTACTTCAGACTAAATTCAAGTGGATTATGACAATGAATGTAATATATTTATCTCAGAAAAATGATAGAAACTCAAAACTATCTGACTGTGCAACTTTATTATTCAACTTACTTCTAAGCAAGTTTCTGCATAGTCCGGACAGCAGGCGTCGAACTGTACACAGTTCCTGTTGCATTGGCACGGTTCGACTGTACCTTCATCGTCACATCGTCCGGCACAAGAATGGGGCGCCTAGTGTAACAAAAGAACCCTGGAACAGTATTTACATATACTGGTGCATAATTGATAATCACTCATTATTCCTAATCTCCCCTATGACAATGACAACGGTTAATTTTTAAATTAACCTGTATTGACACATTATATATATTAGATATATTATATACAGCATACGTATTATATATTATGTGATATATAATTAATTATATGAGTATAAAATGCGCGGAGTAGGCTTGTGCTATTTATTATATTTGATTATATTATTTATTATTCATGCTTTTATTTCGCCAAATTCGGGACCGTTCTGCCATTTACGGCGTTCCTGTGCGGGTCCAGGATAGTTTGTCGTCTTCCCATGCCGGGTCATATGCCATTCGGCCGGCGCGGGCGTCACATGAGCTTGATTTGAAAACTTTTACGGGTAGGGCTATCTATTTGCTCGGCCAAGGGCCTCGGTTAAATAAACTAGGCTTCCCACCACTCCTCGTTCTGTTGTTCCTTACTAGGGTGTAGCCCACCTTTTCTACATATATATTATGCATATATATTATACATATCTATATATATTATATAATTATGTATATACTATGTTATATATACATTAAATACCTTATATATTATATAATTATAATATATACATTATAATAAATATATATTAAATACCTTATATTATTATATAACCGTAGGTGTTAGTGACCTAGTATTTTGCATGGGGTATCAACTATTTTCAGTTTTATATAGATTATGTAGCATATATATCCGCATTGGTTAGTTTATAAGTATTAGAAATGCAATGCTGTTTGTTTGTTGTTGTACGTCCTAGCAACATCTAAGGTCGTATCAGGACGGGTACCGACTTGTGACAGTGCGCACTCATGGCGACTTTATAGTGCTGCCCCACTGGGAAACCAAGCCACCGGCACGATGACCTGATATCCCACTCAGTCACATTATCCTGACACTGAGCCAACCAGTCATTGCCCTATCCTAATAATGCCGAGCGCCTGGCTAGGAAGTGACATGTATCAAATTTTAAGTCATTGCTTTGACTCGACCAGGTTTCGAACCCACAAACTCATTGGTTCAGATCTCCAGACCTCCCAAAACAGGAGACGGACGCTCTACTCATTCGGCCACCCCGTCATGCATATGCGTCTATATATCTCGAAAGGTAATTTATAATGAAGAATATGGCCTTCGGTGTCGATATGGTGTGAAGTTACAATCATCCATCAAACCATCGCGTAAAATATGTTAGTTTAGCTATCGGCCGGTTTTGGATCTGGCTTGTATACACATTTAAAGATAAACTTATATATATATCTATTTGTAATAAGAATAGTACTTAGGTTAAAGGCCCTGTCACACATCACTGGATTGGGGGAAATGGAAAGAAACCGAACAACATCCATTGATATCCGGCAAAGTCTGGTTTGTATCCGTTGCAAATCCATTGATATCTATTGATATCCGGCCCGATCCGTTAGAAGTTTTGAACATGCACAAAACTTGGAACGGATGCCATCGGATTGATGTCTACGGTTCTTGTCCGGTTTGAGTTTGTTCCGTCCGTTGGCTATCCGTTCATGTCCGTTTCATGTCCGTTCTTAGACCCGATATCGCAACACTTTGACACATTTTAATACATTTTGATACTTATCATGCCCGAACACCACCGGACTAGACAATTCTCTCCGTTGCTCAATCCAGCATAGTGTGACAGGCACTTAATAGCCTAACTAAAACTGAATTTGAAGTACAGCAAACTCGATTTGAAATAATCCATTATCTTTGTGTTATACCCGACATCGAGGTCCCGTAATGTTTCATATTCCCGTCCGGAATCTACTGGAGTACGATCTCTTATCAGGGAGCATTTTGTTTTGAAAATGTTGATTGGCAACAATTGCCAAACAAAATACCAAACGATACCAAAAAAAATGTTCCCTGGTTGTGTAGGCTATGAATCTAGTCACTGACTATGAGACACAGCTGCACGTAGTCATGGCAACAGTCGTTGAAGTGGGTACAATGGCGGTTGCACTGACAGGTGGCGTTAGGGTCCATCCGGGTCCAGTCACATCGACCTTCACAGGACTCCACATGGAGTCGTGCACCTGCAAGATGGAGGATTGGTTGTTGGAGGTTTACGAACTGACAACATCTGAGGTCATATCAGGACGTGCGACAATGCACAATCACGATGACTTTCTAAGCTTAAGCTAAGCTTGTTTTATTTAACAACACCTCTAAAGCACATTGATATTTATCATCGACTATTGGACATCAAACATATGGTCATTCTGACATATATCTTTTTAGGAAACCCACTACCGCCACATAGGCTACTCGATAAGCAGCAAGGAGTCTTTTATATGCACTTTCCCACAGACAGGACAGCACATACCTTTGATGAACCAGTTGTGGACCACTGGTTGGAATGGAAAATAGCCCAACCCGCAAATGTGTCCACTGAGCAGGATCAATAAGGATGACCGACACATTCACAGGTGGACACGCTACAGCCTGAACTACATCGCGCTCTTCCCGGTGACTTTGTAGTGCTGCCCAATTGGGAGACCAGGCCACCGGCACCATGACCTGATACAGTCACAGTATCCTGACACTGAGCTAACCGGTCCTTGCGCTATCCTATTAATGGCGAGCGCCAGGCTAGGAAGCAGAAAGTATCAATTTTGTAAGTCATTGGTTTGACTCGACTGGGAATCGAAATCCTCACTTCCCGCACAGGAATCCTGCGCTCTACCGACTCGGCCACCTCGTCCGGTAAAGGTGGAGGGCTTTCACAGAATGAAATAGAGCAAGGCAGGGTGGATAAGATGCCCCCTGCCATTTACTCAGCACCCAGAAGCTCCCTACCCATCTCTACCAAATGAATATATGATGCTGCCACCTTAGAGGCCAAATTAGCTTTTTTAAATTGATGGTCGTCCCAACCCATTCCGGACAAATTGCCCGCCCTTGATTTTTTTTAATGTTTGATTTTTTTAAAACTGTTAACAATACATCAGCATAAAAGCAATTCAACTTTCGTAAGCACACAATCTGTGTAACAGTTTCGTATTCCGTCTACGTCATACGAAAGACGTTATACTTAACTATGTATGGACAGTGACAAACACCATACCACCATGTGCATGCACTGAAATTGATGTTTATGTAATTCCATTGAAATCATACGGGAAAAACCACCCAAAACCGCTCGCCTGACCCTGATTTGTGTGATCAAAAGGACAATCACCAACTTGGTTTTTTACTTGGCCTAATGACAAAAGCATTTGCGTAAGAAATCGACGGTTAGTCAAATAAATGCATTTTATGTTATTATAGTCATGTTGCTGGGAGGTGAAAGTTCAATCCATCAACCTACCTTGTGCAACGTACAGACTAGAAACAAGGAGTAGTCCACTGAGTATGTACATACTTCCAATACTTCACCAGTTCTGCCGTCACCAACCAAGCTGCGATGTAAACTCATGGACCTGGCTGAGTTCAAAGTCCTCGGACCGGGAGTGGTGGCCCAATCGGTAAAGAACGGGCCTCGCGTGCGGGAGATCGGGAGTTCGGTTCCAGGTCGAGTCAAACCAATGACTTATAAATTTGATACTTGTCCCTTCATAGCCTGGCGCTCGGCATTAATATGATTGGGAAAGGACTGGTTGGCTCAGTGTCAGGATAATGTGACTGAGTGGGATATCAGGGCATGGTGCCAGTAGCCTGATTTCCCAGTGGAGCGACACTATAAAATCGCCATGAGTGCGCACTGTCACAAGTTGGTACCATTCTGATATGACCTTAGATGTTGCCAGGACGTGAAACTCCAACAACCAACCAATCAAAATCCCCCTCCAGACTCAAGGACCACAGAAGTGTCTGCAGATGGGTATAGGGGTCCCCATACTGCGCTCACTTAACCTTTAGCACCACTCTTCACCTGGTACAGTTGGTATTATATCTTAGAATGACCATATGTTTGACATCCTTGCAACATCTAAGGTCATATCAGGATGGGTACCAACTTGTGATAGAGCAAGGACTGGTTAGCTCAGTGTCAGGATAATGTGACTGAGTGGAATATCGGGTCATGTTGCTGGCAGCCTGATTTCGCAGTGGGGCAGCACTACAAAGTTGCCATGAGTGCTCACAGTGTGGCCAAATGCCATCAGGCGTCTACAAGATAGATCCGGATGGGAGAGGCGGTGAAGCGCCTTTCAGTGTTACCTGCGAAATGACCAGCACCGCGTGGACAAAGGTCGGCCACAACCAGGAGTCGAACCAGCAACTCCAGCGTGAGCCCGCATACTGCTTTCAGTACAACATTACCTACAGTGCCGGGGTCACCCAGCTGAGGGCGCTGGTTGCCAAGTCACGCTCCTGTCGACTGCGCATGTCTGTTGAATGCGATCACATGATAATAACCGGACGAAGTGGTTAGGTTGGCAACAGCAGCGTCATCCACCCAATGGCCACCGAGTCAAGTGTGTGTAGTAGTAATAATGGAGGTAAGTACACCCACCTGGATCTAGCTGTCACATTCGCTGTTGGTGCCACCAAGTCAAGTGTGTGTAGAAGTGATAACGGAGGTTGGTGTGCCCTGCCGAATCTAGCTGTCACATTCACTGGTGGTGCCACCTAGTCATGTGTCTGTAGTAGTAATAACGGAGGTTGGTGTGCCCAACTGAATCTAGCTGTCACATTCGCTGGTGTGCTACCTAGTCATGTGTCTGTAGTAGTAATAACGGAGGTTGGTGTGCCCAACTGAATCTAGCTGTCACATTCGCTGGTGGCGCCACCTAGTCATGTGTCTGTAGTAGTAATAACGGAGGTTGGTGTGCCCAACTGAATCTAGCTGTGACATTCGCTGGTGGCACCACCTAGTCATGTGTCTGTAGTAGTAATAACGGAGGTTGGTGTGCCCACCTGAATCTAGCTGTCACATTCAATGGTGGCGCCACCGAGTCAAGTGTCTGTAGTAGTAATAATGTATGCGCCACCTTCCCTGAATGTTGGGGGGTTTTACCTCCTAACAACATCTAACATCATATCAAAATTAGTAGGCTACCGACTTGTGACAGCGCATAGTCATGACGACTTTTATAGTGCTGCCGAATTTGGCGACAAGGCCGCCATTACCACCACAATATCCCGCTCAGTCACATTATGCTAATACTAACCAAACTGCACTTGTATCAAGAAAACAAATTGTGCTTTAACACAAGACATATTAACAGACTAACAGTGTTTATTTAACAGGGGTGATTAATTTAATTTGATAGCTCACGCTGTGCAGTCTTCTGTGTCTTGTCCACGGTCTGCGCACAGCCAAGAAGTGTGCGTGTGACGTAAACAACAACACGTGGCTGCACGACGCTGGCTACATCACCGCTACCCAGCACTTCCCAGTGGTGACCTTGCTCTTCGTTGACGTTGAGGCATCCAATGAGAAGGCAAACATTACAGTCGGACCTATGGAGTGAGAAGGTATAGGATAATATACAGTAATCCCAACAAGTGGGGTTTATTTAGTAAAATGTGACACACAAGCAAATTCAAGTGCGTGAGTGACAGCATTTCGCGCCACTGGTAGGGTTGTGGGTGGTGGCGCCACCTGGCCCAACTGTGAAAAGGGGTCACCTATACAGTAGTACACAACATATGGGTGATCATATAGGGAACATTCCCTTTCTCGCCTTTATACTCGCATAATTCTTATACATCACTTATAGTTTAAAATTTGGTTGTAAGTGACCACAGAGACGCGGGCCTGACCAATCACCAGTAGTGATGTGGCTAGGTGAGGAACTACTTCCGTACTTTCTCAATCGCAGTCTGCACCTGCAAATATATGATTTAGGGACCAAATGTGGACGTTCTTTGGTTCTAATGACCTTCGACTCTGAGGGTCAGTGTCCTAGTTTATATTCCCATAAAGGGTTATATATATATATATATATATATATATATATGTAGATATATATATATACATATATGCAGGTATTGCAACACCTCAGGGAGTTTGACGCCCCTGCCCTGCAGAGTTGTAAACCACTGCCGTGTGGTACAGGTTCTTGACAGAACCGAAGGCTAAGGGAGCAAATCCTAAACAGAAAACCATGTCACTGTGGCAGCATTAAGGGCGGTTGATGTATGGAACTCCCAATATCTCCCGACCAGCCACTGCAGGGACAAATAGTTTTGCACCTGTCTTGACATGTTCTTGCCGGTGTGAAACCTCTATTTGCTCCCCGAGAGAGTGCCGCTGATAACTTGCAAAAGCCAGCAGCACTTCAACACTTTTGCAGGCAGCTTTCATGAAATGAGACATTAAGATCGACTCTTTAACATCACTCTCCCAGCAGAGAGCTAAATGGAGAGCGGCAGTCAAGTAATGAAAGCAGTCTTTGTCGCATCGCGACTGACAGCATGATGATGATGATGATGAGCTATCCTGGCCATTGATAGTACTAGGATAGGTTGGTTCTGTAGTCTAGTGGTTAGGTCATTAACCCCGTAATTCATTTGGTATGGTTTTCATTGTTGTATTTTGTTATTAATGCTTCAAAATGCAAAGTGATGCATTTAGGGGGCAAAAACAGCAAGCACATCTATGTAATGAACGATGGTATGAATAATGTTCCGCTCTCCGAAACAATGATAGAAAAGGACTTGCGTGTCAAGGTGGACAACAAACTGACATTCAGTGACCACATCCAGGAAGCCGCCAACAGAGCTAATGGAATACTGGCTATCATTCGAAGATCGTACACATACCTAGACGAGGATGTTGTACGCAGACTGTACACATCCCTTGCACGTCCACTTTTGGAATATGGAAATGTTGTGTGGTCACCACTCTACAGGAAGGATGCTGAGTCAATTGAGAGGATCCAAAGAAGGGCAACGAAGCTTGTATATGGATTCGATGCAATACCCTATGAACCGCGGTACTCCAGACTGGACCTGTGACACAACTTTTCGGCTTTAGGGTGGTTGACCTGTGAAATGACCTGCCGGAGAGTGTCGTAGCCGCAGAGTCGGTGAACTGTTTCAAGTCCCGACCGGATGCATACTGGTCAAGCATTACATATATCTTGGAGCCAGTGACAGTTGTTACGATCGACCACATCTGAAGAACTGTCTCCATTTCTATTAATTAAGAGCCGCTAACAGGTCCAAGGCCTATTATAGCTGTATCCTATTGATTGATTATTTTTGTGTGTGACGATTTCTTTGTAGGTATTTCTGACTAATCACTGCAGGAAAATTATGCTAACCACTCCAGTCTTATGGTAACCAGTCCTTGCCCTATCCTACTGAATTCCTAGTAATGCTGAACGATATGGCTGGGTAGCAACAAGTATCGTAGTGTATGTCATTGGTATGACTCGGAAGGGTTTCGAACTCCCAACCTTCCGCACGGTAAGCCTGCGCTCTACCGATTCTGCCACTGATCCAGTCCAATCGTTTTGAGTTTCTGTCATTCTGTGGTATATATATAGACTGCTATAACTGACGATACTTTAATTTGAAGTAACCATGATTAAGACATGCAAGATTAACGTTGGCATGCTTGTCAGCACTCTGATACCATTGGGTTCAACAGTAATGGGTTCTATTAAATTGACTTAGTATGTATGCCCTTGTATATAGCAACACATACTTAATGAGTGTACTGGACATGGTAGCCTAATTGGTAGAGCGCAAGCTTTCTGTGCGGAATATCGGAAGTTCAAATCCTGGTCGGGTCAAACCACTGACAATTGATACTTGTTGTAATGGGGCTGTCACACTACGACCTATGGCGGCGGCGTATGCGTAACTTACCGCACAAATTTGAAAAAAGTTATAGGTCGTCGTAAGCAGACCTTTTTGCACTGCGGGAGCTTTTGAAGCGTATGCGTAACCTATACGTAACCTACCCCTAGCCTATGGCGGCATATTCAAAGCGTAACCCGACCTATGCGCGGCGTTCTGTGATGTGGCATGACGGTTGTGATTGACAGGTCAAGTGTACGCCTAACCTATGCCGACTTACCCCTACCCTATGCATAACCTATGCCAGCATACGCCTACCATACGTCTAGCATATGAGCAACGTATGAGGCATACGCTGGCATAGGTTGCAAATTTTGAACATGCACAACACTTTTTCGGTGGCTCGGCGTATGATGATGTATGAAGAGCATATACGGCGTATGCCCAACCTATGTGTAACCTATGACGGTGTATGACAACTTATTTGTCGAAAACCTCATACGCCGGCTTACACTAACGCCATAGGTCGTCGTGTGACAAGCCCATTACATAGCCTGGCGCTCAGCATCATTATGGGGCATGGACTGGTTAGGTCAGTATCAGGATAATGTGGCTGAGAGGGATATTGTGCCAGGGTGCCAGCGGCTTGGTCTCCCAGTGGGGCAGCACTATAACATTGCCATGGGTGCGCACTGTCATAAATAGGTACACATCGTGATATAACCGTAGATATTGCTAGGATGTAAAACCCAACCAAACAAATTTAATAAGTGCACCAGTATCTAAGTTGGATATGTAGGTTTAAATCTATTTCACTGCTTTGATTTTGTAAGTTGATGCTCTGATCGGATTATGCAACTCTACTGTGGTACCATCGCCGAAATAAAGTAACCCGCCCACGCTGGATGCCAGTGCTGCAACCTGGTGCATTCCTGCCACATTAGGTGCTGCCACCATGCGGCTGTATATGGAAACATTAAATATGGAGTTAAAAACTTGTTTATTGAGGGGGTGTAATGACGTCACAAGAAAACTTTCGGTAGCCATATTGCATTACATACAGAAGGCTTGCAACTGCCTACATTGTGCTTATTTACTGATTTGTTGGTTTATTTGTCACTGTTTTGAGCAGTTTGGCCTCAGAAGCTATTGCTAAAGTGCTGTAAGTAAACACAGTGGATGTAAACTGCCAGAACCTCCTAGAAGACAAGAAAACTCGGTTTTACTGCATCTGCATGCATTCACAACATGGCTATGGAGGGTGCTTGTAATCCAAGATGGCTGGCCGCTGACCGCTGACTGATGAGTGATGAGGTTATGTGCACTCCCTCTATTGTAAAGCAGACCAGAGAAATGCAGGTGACGTTATCTAATTGATCACGGCTCCAGATTTCGGTGCTATTTTACGAGGGTAATTCAATCATTCATAACAGGTTGGTGATTTAGACTCCCATCGATGGATGCACTCCCGTGTCCATGATGTGAATGAGCGATAATCGGGGTTACATCTTGACAAAGTCTGATCTAACAGTACTAAAGACGTAAATGTAATCATATTAGGGCCTATTGATATTTGCATTCTGATCATGTTGGTACAAAAAGCAGAGTTGATATCTGAAATAAGATTGATATCTGAAATAAAACCAGAGATATTAATTTGTTTAAGATTTGATCAAGGACGGTTTTTGAAAATCACATAATTTGCCATGTTTGATGTCAAATTGCTCAACAAAATATTAATTTGTACGGTCTGAACAAAAATGGAGATTAGAATTTGTACTAGAAATAATAAGTCTAAAAATATAACGATGTGATTAAAATGTAATTTGCCTTCAGCAGGCAGCCTCAAACATCAGGATTTAGGCAATAATTTGCAGAATGAGGAAAAATGTGTGTAAAATAAAGGGCACAAATTAAATTAAAGAAATTCATAACTCAGGGAATAGACCAATTTACCTTTATTTTATATATTTGTAATCAGAATGATAAGATCTGGCAACATCTAAAGTCATATCATGGTGGGTACCAACTTGTGACAGTGTGCACTCATGACGACTTTATAGTGCTGCCCCACTGTTTACTCAGGCCGCCAGCACCATGACCCGATATCAGAAGAAGATCTAATTGTATTCAATGATAATTGGAAATATTTCTTAAAGGGCCTTATGTTTTTATCTGTTGAGGTGCTTTTACGTGGCATAGTCCGATGGTTTAGAGTTTCTGTCATTTTCTGAGATAAACACATTAGAATGATTGCTATAGACTGCCTTAATTTAGTTTGAAGTAACTTTGATTTTAGATGGTTAACTTTGGAGATATTTGAAGTACAACCATGCAAAATTAATTTGGGCAAGCACGCCAAAACTCTGACACCACAGGCGTATGCAGTAACAGGTTCTCTTAAATTGCATCTGTATTCCCTTCAGTGTGATGACAAATGTTTAATAAGTGCACCGGTATCTAAGTTAGATATGTAGAATCAAATCTAGATAATTGTTTTGCTTTTGAAAATTTGATATTTTAAGACTTTGTAATATTTCTTAAGGGGCCATATGTTTTTATCTGTTGATGTACTTTTATTAAGGCCAGCGGAAGAAGACTAATATTTCTTAAAGGTCACTTATGGCAAAACACGCAGATTTTATTAATAGAAATATTTATTTATATTTTCATCATACATATACGTGATGAGAATCTGCGATTCATGAATAAATAAACATTTCACAATCACACCCAATGGCAGTGTCGTACACAATTTTCCCAACAATATCGCCAACAATATATTTACAATTTCTGGAATAAATAAACATATCACAAATAACTATTCTTGGATATATAACAATGGCGGTGATAGAACTGCTGCTACTGCACCACATGTTAGTATACGCTGATAGTGCTGCGGCGTTTAACAACAAATTAGTATATGCTGATAGTGCACTCAGGATGGGTACCTGATACTATAGATAGTAACAATGTATTAGTATATGCTGAGAGTGCTACAGCATTTAACAATGTATTAGTTGTATACGCTGATAGAGCTGCGGCTTCTGCACTGCGTATTATAGTAATTAGTATATGATGATAGCGCTGCAGCATTTAACAACTGGTGAAGGTGTCGGTCATCCAATCGATCCTGCTCAGTGGACTCATTTGCAGTTTGGGCTATTTACGTTCCAACCAGTGGTCCACAACTGATTCATCAAAGGCCATGGTATGTGCTATCCTGTCTGTGGTAAAGTGCATATAAAAGACCCCTTGCTGCTTATCGGAAAGAGCAGCGGGTTTCCTCTAAAGAAATATGTCAGAATGACCATATGTTTGATGTGCAATAGCCAGTGATAAAAATCAATGTGCTCTAGAGGCGTCGTTAAATAAAACAAACTTTCCTTTTCACACTGCACTCACACCGCTCTCACACTGCTTCATACAGGGCCCCTCAGCTGTGGAAACCCGACCGGTGTTCCATTCACGACGCGCACTGTGAATGGGACGGTGGTGGGTGATGACGTCACGCACACATGCTTCCAGGGCCTGCGCTTCACCGGAAACGCCTCATGGATGGTGCGCATGTGCGGGCGGATGGCACGTGGTCTGCACCGCGATACACCACATGCAACTATTAGCAGATTAACTGATTAGACACTGACACTACACCGATTTGTTCTAACAATGTATTTTGCCTAAGTATGAATTTTAATTTAAAGCTGCATAGTCCGATGAAAATATAAAATTTTCACAACCAAAGCAGTGATCTAGATTTGATTCTACATATCTAACTTAGATACTAGTGCCTTTATCAACACTTGTCATCACATATTTTGAAATATCAAGCCAATTTAATAGGATCTGTTACTGCAGAAGACTATGGTGTCAGTTGTGACATGCTTGCCGAAATTAATTTTGCATGTTTGCACTTATCTCAAAGGATAACGATTTAAAATAAAAGTTAATTCAAACTAAAGTAAGGTAGATTACAAGAATCAAATTAGCATATTTATCTCAGAAAATGAGCTCAAAACCATCGGACTATGCAACTGTAATAAACACTTCGTCGCACTAATATGGGGTTTGAGTGTCTCAGACCTCTGAAGTGTGCCTTGGTTAATATTCATATAGAGCCCCTTGACCCTGAAACCCATGTCTTTAAAGTAGAGAGATGTGGTGTTCTCTGTGGCGGAGTGGTTAGAAGGTCTGACTTTTTTCTAGGTCGAACTCCTAATCTCAAGGTCGGTGGTTCGATTCCTCATGCCCCCATCTCTGCCAATTTGGATTTCCACCGCTGTCTATAACTTACAGCGTCATCAAAGGCCAGTTGCTCTCATACCATGTTTATGTGGTGTGGGAGGTTAAAAATCCCTTGGGTCGGTAAAAGTGTAGGCTCGGGCTTTCTATCGACAAACTGTCTAATGGTGAAAACAAGCCTATTCAGGCTTATCCATGATAGGCAGTATAAATCTTTTTTTTTTAAAGAAAAAAAGAGTGTGAATATTTATTGATAGTAGATTGTGTTCACAAGATAACTGGTACCACATTTGATGCATATACTATCACCAATTACGACTTGAGCATTGCTTCTTCTGCTGCTGAAAATAAATGTTTGCTGTCATGACCTGTTTTTTAAGTCTGAATTGTGAATTTAAGGATTCATTCCCTTTAAGTTTAACATGCATACCCCATCCCACCTGGGAAACTATATTCACTACATCGTAAATTTATTTGGTAAACCTATTTCAAGTATTTCTATTTAGTTTTAACTACATATGTATGGTATTATGGATTGTAAATTATATATTTAAATGGCACATTAAATTAAGCACCAGACGTAGTGGCCAAATTGATAAGGGTACTTGGCTTTCTGTGCAGAGGATCTGGGGTTCAAATCCTGACTGAGTCAAACTTACAAAATTGATATTTGTCACTACGTAGTTTGGCAGTCGGCATTAATAGGGATGGGCAAGGATTGCATAGCTCAGTATTCAGAAAAATGTTTGTTTATTATTGTTTACGTCCTAGCAACATATAAGGTCATATCAAGACGGTTCCAAATAATATAACTTAGTGGTGTATCGGGATAAAATTATAGTGACGGTCTGGTCTCCTGGTGGGGAGAGAAGGGTCCACAGCGAGGAAAGGAGGAAAAACGGGTGACCACTGTCCCATATTGAGCATACTCTTGCAGGAATAGTTTCCCATTTTTAAGTCTGGATATTGTGTGATTTAAACAGAAGTCAATGTAGATAAATTTAAAATATACTTCAAGCACTTTAATCTGTGCAAAAGATACATATATGTGTAACTATCTCTGAACAAGAAACTACTAAAATAAATAATCGACGTATTCGATGGGACATTTCCATAATTTGAGCCAATCAGAGCTGTTCTTTTCGATTGCAAATGGTGCCCCCCCATGGAGGTGGCCATTTGCAATAAAAAAAGAACAGCTCTGACTGGCTGATACTGAGTTCTCACGAAAACGAGAAGAGGAAAATCCATTTCCGGCAAGTTCAAGAATTACACAACACAGTTGAAATAAATAGCATTTTATAGTTATAAAAAAGTTAATGTTTATTGTCAAGTATTTCTGTTCTATAATCTATCAATAATACGGATAACTAATCTACCCCACTGAGTTCTTGTGAACACGAGAAGAGGAAAGTCTATTTCCGGCAAGTTCAAATGGGCTCAAACGAGTTAAAACGTGGCTGGTTGTCCCGCTCTGTACAGCGCTGAATATTCTTATGGGTGGGGAAGCACTATAAGTCGCCATGAGTGCAGACTGTCATAATTCAGTACCTGTTGGCTGTTGCTGGGATAAAAAAGAAACCAACAAACTAAATTAAATGTCACTGGACACTTACGTTGGCATTTATGTAAACAGGTCGAGCCAGGCCAGATGCATTTGGGATCAGGTTCTAACAGGAACCAGCTTCAGAATATCTGCAACACGAAGACAGCAAAGCCTTCTTGGGGTCATGGTCATAAGTCATTAGTTTCACTCGAACTCCTGACCATCCACAAGGGAACCCTAAGCTCTACCAATTAGGCTACCGTGTCCGGTTTGAGGTAAATGAGTCAGCTGTCAGCTGATTGATTTAGGCTCCCTGGATGTTAGAGTAAGGTAAGAGGACTTGCTTTATAGTGATGTTAGCAAATTAACTAAGTAACAACTGAATACTTATAGAGGCATTTAATTAGTTAAAGTCAAGCTGCAATGGTAGACATAGTTAGTTAGTGTATAACAATAGTGTTATATCAGGAACAATGCTGAACAAAGCAGTGATAAAATGCACCACATATCATATATAATTAAATGCACAGATGCAGTAATACTTACTCATGGAATATCAATTAGGTGCTTTCAAGTATTCGCTGGAAAAACAAATCGGAAGACATCGCAAATCAAATATAGAAAGAAAGATGGTGACCAAAATGGCTGGCATCAGAAATCACAATAATTGTGAGATGGCGGGTCTTCTCAGTCTGTAAAGCTTGGTTCGCCATTTTTAAATACGTCTCTTACGTAGCATACATGATCGTAAAGAAATGGTCCTGCGTATCTACAGGATATTTTTGGTTAATTCCAGGCACATATTGAACGCTACATTTCACAAAACCCATCAAGATCTTTTCAAATGGCGATTCACTTTCATTAAAGAAATCATTTCAATTCAAGGATGCATGGCTACTCTTTCATTCGATAATTGATTAAGACACAAAACCACGTAATGCTGTCACCTATTTCAGATAGATGAACTTGGCGTTCTTATAGGCCTAATTTAAAGCATGCTCTTCTGGTCTTGGCGGTTACTCCTGTTCCTCCTCCCCCTCCTCCCCCTCCTCCCCATCCTCCTCCACCTCCTCCTCTTCGCCGTACTCGTGCTCTTCGTCTTCATCAGCAGTTGCGTCCTGGTACTGCTGGTACTCAGACACCAGGTCGTTCATGTTGCTCTCGGCCTCGGTGAACTCCATCTCGTCCATTCCCTCACCAGTGTACCAGTGCAGGAAGGCCTTGCGGCGGAACATGGCGGTGAACTGCTCGCTGATGCGCTTGAACAGCTCCTGGATGGCGGTGCTGTTTCCGATGAAGGTGGCCGCCATCTTGAGTCCGCGTGGTGGGATGTCACACACAGCCGTCTTCACGTTGTTGGGGATCCACTCGACGAAGTAGCTGCTGTTCTTATTCTGTACGTTCAGCATCTGCTCATCGACTTCCTTCATGGACATGCGGCCACGGAACATGGCGGCCACAGTCAGGTAGCGGCCATGACGGGGATCACAGGCCGCCATCATGTTCTTAGCGTCGAACATCTGCTGGGTGAGCTCGGGGACTGTGAGGGCCCGGTACTGCTGGCTTCCACGGGACGTCAGCGGGGCGAAGCCGGGCATGAAGAAGTGGAGGCGCGGGAAGGGCACCATGTTGACAGCTAGTTTGCGGAGGTCAGCGTTCAGTTGACCCGGGAAGCGCAGGCAGGTGGTGACACCCGACATGGTGGCGGACACCAGGTGGTTCAGGTCGCCGTACGTCGGCGTCGTCAGCTTCAGCGTCCGGAAGCAGATGTCGTACAGAGCCTCGTTGTCAATGCAGAAAGTCTCGTCCGTGTTCTCGACTAGCTGGTGCACGGAGAGTGTGGCGTTGTAGGGTTCAACCACCGTGTCCGACACCTGTTAGCAACAATATTAAAGCAAGAGATCATTTTCATCATTCGATAATAAGCAAGAATTCATTTTCATCATTCGATATTAAAGCAAGAGATTACTTTCATCCTTTGATATTAAGGCAAGAGATTACTTTCATCATTCGATATTAAGCAAGAATTGATTTTCATCATTCGATATTAAGGCAAGAGATTACTTTCATCATTCGATATTAAAGCAAGAAATCATTTTCCTCATTCTCTATTAAAGCAAGAGATCATTTTCATCCTTCGATATTAAAGCAGGAAATCATTTTCATATTTCAATTTTAAAGCATGAGATCATTTTCATCCTTCGATATTAAAGCTGCAGTTTAATTTTATCATTTGATATTAAAGCAACAGATCACTTTCATCCTTGATGTTAAAGCAAGAGATAATTTACATCATTCCATATTTAAGCAAGACATCTTTGTCATCATTCAATATTAAAGCAAGAAATCACTTTCATCATTTGATATTAAAGCAGGAGATTATTTTTATCCCTGATATTAAAGCAAGAGATCACTACCATCATTCGATATTAAAGCTAGAGGTCATGTTCATCCTTTGATATTAGTTGAACTTGGGCAGCCTTTCCGCATATGTGGGTTAAATATTTAAAAAAAGAGATTGATTCATTAATGATTTAACACTATTAGCAGCACAGGCCATATTCACGCCAATAAGTTGATTGAATTTATTCTCTCACTCTCTACATGTCATTCCATTAATATGCCTACATTCCATTAATATGTTACATTGATGATTGATTAACTGATTGATTGGTGATGATCTAACACCACGTTGGCAGCAAACGCCATATTCCTGCACACACAAAAGTTAGAATTTGTGCCGGTCCCTTTGGCTTCAGGAAAAGTATATTTCGATGATAAGATGATAATTTGAAAGACTTAAAGCTGCATAGTCCGATCAAGCATCAAATTCTTAAAACCAAAACAATTATCCATATTTGATTCTACATATCTAAGTTAGATACTGATGTCAGACATGTGATTTCTCCGGTTTTAACTGGAATTCCAGGTTTTTTCTGGCAGCCGAAACCAGATTTCCCAGGTTTGTTTAATTCAGTTTTTTTCTGGCCACCGAAACACCTCTGAAATACACTTTTTGCATCCCTCGCATGACTCAGTGGGATGCTGTGTGTCTCCACAATAACCTAAAAAGAATGTCAGGTTTCTATTCCTGCACCCAATCACATGCCTGTGATGTGCATATTAAGTATTTGTTCCACATAGATGAGAACAGTGAGTGAATTTAATAGAAGCTATTATTGCAGAAGCCATGGTGTCAGAGTTTTGGTGTGCTATCCAAAATTAATTTATTATGTTTGCACTTCAAATATCTCAAAGGTTAACCATTTAAAATATAATTACTTCAAATGAAAGTAAGTTAGATTATAACAATCAATTTACTATACTTATCTCAAAAAGATTAAAGAAACTCAAAACCAATTGGACTCTGCAACTTTAACCGCACACTTAGTTAGTAAGGACTCCCAGCAGTCACCACCAGGTGGCATGGCCGAATGAGTTGAGTGTCCGTCTCCTGTTTTGGGAGATCAAGGGATCCGAACCTGTGGGTTCGAACCCTAATCGAGTCAAACAAATTGTCACTTCCTATCTAGGCGCTCAGCATTATTAGGACAGGGCAAGGACTGGTTGGCTCAGTGTCAGGATAATGTGACTGAGTGGGATATCAAGTCATGGTGATGGCAGCCTGGTCTTCCAGTGGGGCAGCACTATAAAAAGTCGCCATGAGTGCGCACTGTTGCAAGTCGGTACCCGTCCTGATATGACCTTAGATGTTGCTTGGATGTAAAACAACAACAAACAAACAGTCACGTGACCCAAACTTTACCTTTGGTGAAGGCACCACTGAGAATGTGTTCATAATCCTATCGGGGTATTCCTCGCGGATCTTGGAGATGAGCAGGGTTCCCATGCCCGACCCGGTGCCGCCCCCTAGTGAGTGCGTCAGCTGGAACCCTTGGAGGCAATCACAGCTCTCCGCCTCCTTTCGCACCACCTCGAGCACCGAGTCGACCAGCTCGGCGCCCTCTGTGTAGTGGCCCTTGGCCCAGTTGTTGCCGGCACCCGACTGCCCAAAGACGTAGTTGTCCGGGCGGAAGATCTGTCCGAAGGGCCCGGAGCGGATCGAGTCCATCGTTCCGGGCTCCAGGTCGACGAGCACGGCGCGGGGAACATACTTCCCCCCTGCCGGACGGAACGGGCACACGTGAGTGGGGGTGGGTTGGTGAGGGGGGAGAGGGGGGAGTGGGTGGGTGGCTGGTGGGAGGGGAGGGGGTGAGTGGGGGGGGGGGGGTGAATGGATGACTGTGGCTGAAGGGAGGGGTGGAGTGAGGAAGGGAGGAGAGTGTGGGTTAGTGGGGTGATGGGAGTGGAAATGTGGGGGTAAGGGGGGAGAGTGAGTGTGGTGAGCGGAGGGGTGAGGGGATGGGGGAAGTGTGGAGGTGAGTGAGTAGCCTGGGGACATGGGTTTGATTCCCCATCGAGACTTAAAGTCTGTTGAAAGCATAACGTTTCTAATACAAATCAATTATCTACATGTCATTCTATATATCTAACTTACACCCCCATCACACCAAACTAGTTCTCAAAACGTCCGACCACGTTCTAAAATAGGCTGTGGTCGGGGTAGAATGTGTCTGCAAGAAAATGTTGGGCATGCTCAAAGTTCTGGAGCACCAATCGGTTCTAGCCCGTCCATTCCATTTGTAAACAGACTGTAAAAAGTTGCTACTACGTCCATTTCGTTCGCACACAGTTTGAGTCCGTTCAGCAACATTTTCAAGAACGTAGTGAGAACTAGTTTGGTGTGATGGGGGTATTAGATACTGGTGAACTTATCAAGCAGGTGTTGCTACATAAAGGGAATACTGAGTCAATTTAATAGAATCTATGGTTCAGAGTTTTGACGCACTTCCCTCAGTACTTTTACATGTTTTCACTTCAAATATCTCAAAGGTTACTTATTTAAAATAATGTCAATTTAAGCTAAAGCAAAGTAGATTATGAGAATCAATGTAATGCTTTTATCTCAGAAAATATCAGAAACTCCAAAACCTCGGACTATGCAGCATTAACCAAGTTTACCCTACCACCATCTTGGCTGGCACTGGAAACACCTCTGAAATACACTTTTTGCATCCCTCGCATGACTCAGTGGGATGCTGTGTATCTCCACAATAACAAGGAGCAATAGAAAGAGGAAGACCGATCGTTCACAATTAAAATGGGCCGGCCTTTATGCACGCAAGTAAAAATGCTAATATACATGGAACCATCTCCTTTTACATTAAATATATATATATAGCCGACCATAATGAGGAGTGGAGCGTTTGTGTAACAAAATGGAAGGTTGTCTTGATCGTGGTTCTTTAGGATGGTGTGCTCAGCTTGTCTTGTCAGGCTAGCCTGGTCTGGCTGGCCTGCCTGGCCTGGTCTGCCTGCCCTGGCCTGCCTCACGTGTGCATGTCTCACCTGTGCCTGCATCACCTGTCGCTTCATTGTAGTACACGTCTATCCGCTCGAGCTGCAGATCCTCCGAGTCGCCGTGGTACGCGCCCGTTGAGTCAATGCCGTGTTCATCCGAGATCACTTCCCAGAACTGTTGAGGTCAAACATCAACATTGAGATTTAGCCCTCACAATCTGACAAGTCAACGGTCTAATCCCAAATAGACAGGAGAACGCCCAAATCAACGGAACCATGTGAGGTCTGCACCATTGTAAACTGGTTGGTGTGTTTGCATCTGTACCATGTAGCGTGCTTGCACCCTCTAACTCATGGTCTGTTTGCACCTTGTACGATATACTGTGTTTGCCCCATGTACTACATGGTGTGTTTGCATCCTAAACCACATGCTCTGTTTGCACCTTGTACCACACACTGTGTTGCCCCATGTAATACATAGTGTGTTTGCACCCTAAACCACATGCTCTGTTTGCACCTTGTTCCATGTACTGTGTTTGTCCCATGTACTACATAGTGTGTTTGCTCCCTAAACCACATGCTCTGTTTGCACCATGTACCACACACTGTGTTGTCCCATGTACTACTACATAGTGTGTTTGCTCCCTAAACCACATGCTCTGTTTGCACCTTGTTCCACATACTGTGTTTGTTCCATGTACTACATAGTGTGTTTGCTCCCTAAACCACATGCTCTGTTTGCACCATGTACCACACACTGTGTTGTCCCATGTACTACTACATAGTGTGTTTGCTCCCTAAACCACATGCTCTGTTTGCACCTTGTTCCACATACTGTGTTTGTTCCGTGTAATACATAGTGTGTTTGCTCCCTAAACCACATGCTCTGTTTGCTCCATGTACCACACACACTGTGTTTGCACCATGTACTACATATTGTGTTTGCTCCCTAAACCACATGCTCTGTTTGCACCTTGTTCCACATACTGTGTTTGTCCCATGTACTACATCGTTTGTTTGCACCCTAAACCACATACTCTTTTTGCACCTTGTTCCACATTCAGTATAACCCCGCTAAACCAAGCTTGAGTAAACCAAATGCTTGGTGAACCCAAAGTCGGTTAATCCAAACTATCGGTTAATCCAAACAAAATGTTCGGACCCCAGGCCACTTCAAGTACGGTTAACCCAAACTTTCAGGTGGTTCTTAGGTCATCTGAGACCCCACTGACTTTTTTATATGATAAATGGTATTATTTTGTCGGGCCGCCGAAAAACGTTTGTATTAACCGATCGTTTGGTTTAACCAAGCTTGGTTTAACAGTATATTTATAAAAAAACAATAATCAAAGTGTCCACATACATTGTATATTAGATTCATAATGTACCCATCTTTTTGCCAAAGTCAAGTCAAAGTCAAAGCCAAAGCTTGGTTAAACCAATGATCGGTTAATCCAAACAAATTTCTAGGATGCCTTCAAGTTTGGTTTAACAGCGTTATACTTGACTGTGTTTGTCCCATGTACTACATACTGTGTTTACGCCCTACACCACATGCTCTGTTTGCACCTTGTTCCATGTACTGTGTGTGTCCCATGTACTACAGAGTGTGTTTGTGCCCTACACCACATGTTCTGTTTGCACCTTGTTCCATGTACTGTGTTTGACCCATGTACTACATAGTGTGTTTGTGCCCTACACCACATGTTCTGTTTGCACCTTGTTCCATGTACTGTGTTTGTCCCATGTACTACATGGTGTGTTTACGCCCTACACCACATGTTCTGTTTGCACCTTGTTCCATGTACTGTGTTTGTCCCATGTAATACATAGTGTGTTTGCGCCCTAAACCACATGCTCTGTTTGCACCTTGTTCCATATACTGTGTTTACACCTTGTTCTATATACTCTGTTTGCACCTTGTTCCATATACTGTATTTGTCCCATGTACTACATAGCGTGTTTGCTCCCTAAACCACATGCTCGGTTTGCAGGTTGTACCACATACTGTGTTTGTCCCATGTACTACATAGCGTGTTTGCTCCCTAAACCACATGCTCTGTTTGCAGCTTGTTCCATATACTGTGTTTGTCCCATGTACTACATAGCGTGTTTGCTCCCTAAACCACATGCTCTGTTTGCAGCTTGTACCACATACTCTGTTTGCTCCATGTACTACATAATGTGTTTGCGCTCTAAACCACCTCACCTACTTGCACCTTGTACCACATACTGTGTTTGCACCCAACACCACATAGAATGCTTTGATGCGCGAGAAGGAAGAACAGAGGCGGAGGTGGGAAAACTGAGGCGTTTATTGTGACGCCTCGGGCAACATACAGAGAAACAGTGAAAATAACAATAAATGACAAAGTAAGGTACAAACAGGGTAACTGAGGAGGTAAACAGGCTGAGGAGGCACAGAGCAATACAGGGGGCTCATGAGGAGCAGGGGGCTCGCGAGGAGCAAAGAGTGAGGGGCTCATAAGGAGCAGTGTCAGAGTTGGTAGAGGGGGGGCCGAGGAGCCCTCCGCCGCAGAGGGGGGAGGGTAGAGGAGGGAGAGTTGGGTGGGTGGGTGGAGAAGAAAAAGGGCAGAGAGCTGGAAGGCGGCTGGAGGCTGAGTGCCTGAGGGAGGCCGGCGGGCGGCCTTATAAGGGGGGAAGTGAGCAGAGGCAGGAGGGGGGTGAGTCGCTCAGGGCCTGGGGGAGGTGAGCAGTGGCGGGGGTGAGTCGCTCAGGGGCGGGGGGAGGTGAGCAGTGGCAGGAGGGGGGGGTGAGTCGCTCAGGGGCGGGGGGAGGTGAGCAGTGGCAGGAGGGGGGGTGAGTCGCTCAGGGCCGGGTGAGTCGCTCTCCCTCCCCTCGCATCAAACGAAATGCTTCGCATTACGACCGATGCGCGAGAAGGAAGAACAGAGGCGGAGGTGGGAAAACTGAGGCGTTTATTGTGACGCCTCGGGCAACATACAGAGAAACAGTGAAAATAACAATAAATGACAAAGTAAGGTACAAACAGGGTAACTGAGGAGGTAAACAGGCTGAGGAGGCACAGAGCAATACAGGGGGCTCATGAGGAGCAGGGGGCTCGCGAGGAGCAAAGAGTCAGGGGCTCATGAGGAGCAGAGGATAAATAGTGAGGGGCTCATAAGGAGCAGTGTCAGAGTTGGTAGAGGGGGGGCCGAGGAGCCCTCCGCCAAAGAGTAAGGAGAGGGCTCGAGGCACGCCCGAGGCGGGGGCGCGGGGCGCCCGAGGCGGGGCCCGGAGAGGCAGGCCTGGATGAGAGGAGGGTCCGGGGTCTAGGTGGAGGGGGAGCGGGCGGCCAAAAAAAAAGGGTAGGCCCGCTCCTGAGGGCTGGGGGAGGAGGTCCGGTGAGGGTCGAGCAGGGGGGCAGCGAACTCCTCAGGGCTGGGCTGGGTGGGAATGGGGGTCGGGTCGGGCGGCTTCATGAAGGCGGTGTCGTGAAGGTCGGTGCCGTGTAGGTCGGTGGCTGGGCTGTCTGGGGGGGGGGTCTCCCGTGAGGCTGGGCTGAGTCGTCTGAGGTGTGAGGTGCGAGGTGGTGATCCTCGGCTTCGTCTGGGCGGCGTTTCGATCGGTGTTGCTGGGGGACCGTCGGTGGGCGTTGCGGAGCTGTCGGGAATGGTCGGGGTGAGGCGCCGGGCTATGCCCCCCGGGCCAGCCGGGGGGAGGCCGGCGGATCAAAAATCCGCCGAGGTGGCGGGGGTCTGGCGCTCACGGGCTTGCTTGGTGCGGCATGCGGCCTCGCTGTGCAATGTTAGTATGCGCCGGACGTTGGCGCAATACGCACAGACGTGCCGGTGCCTGTTTCCCACCTCGCCGTGAGCCTCTCCGAGGGGTGCCCGATCGCACGAGGTGGGATCGCGGTTCCAAGCGGAGCAGGGGGCCCCGTGAGCGTGCCTATCGTAGGCGGTGCGGGTGTCGACCTGCTGCCAGGGGAGGTGTGCGCCTCGGGCAGAGAGCTGGAAGGGGGCTGGAGGCTGAGTGCCTGAGGGAGGCCGGCGGGCGGCCTTATAAGGGGGGAAGTGAGCAGAGGCAGGAGGGGGGTGAGTCGCTCAGGGCCGGGGGGAGGTGAGCAGTGGCGGGGGTGAGTCGCTCAGGGGCGGGGGGAGGTGAGCAGTGGCAGGAGGGGGGGGTGAGTCGCTCAGGGGCGGGGGGAGGTGAGCAGTGGCAGGAGGGGGGGGGTGAGTCGCTCAGGGCCGGGTGAGTCGCTCTCCCTCCCCTCGCATCAAACGAAATGCTTCGCATTACGACCAAACCCTGTAGCGTGTGATGCGTTTGCAGCACACTCCAGAGATGTGCTTGCACCCGTTACCCGGGTACTTGCAACTCATACAGTAAAGTATGTCTACACCAAGAACTGCGCCTACTCTACAATGTCTGTTTGTTGTTGTTTTACGTCCTAGCAACATCTAAGGTCATATCAGGACAGGTACCGACTTGTGACAGTGCGAACTTGTGGTGACTTTATAGTGCTGCCCCACTGTGAGACCAGGCCCCCATGACCTGATATCCCACTCAGTCACATTATCCTGACACTGAGCCAACCAGTATAGGGTTAGATTGTTCCCATGCCAACCAACCACATGCATCTTAATGTGTCGTGAACAAGAACACTCGTCCACCATGAGTCACACAAAATATGACGTCACTCTGCCATGTACAAACACAGAAGAACAAAATATCACAATGGTTTTTTTTCCCTGTTCAAACAAGTGTGCTTTACCTTGAATTATAGAAGCATCCCACTACAATGCCTAAGGTGTCACACTTAGTGAGGTGATGATCATTATTAGTGCCCCCCCCCCCCCCCCCACAATCATTTTGGTAGTTTTATTATTGTGTATACAACATAATAAAACTGCCAAAATGGGACCAGTCTGGGTGGCCGAATGAGGAACGCGTCCGTCTCCTGTTTTGGGAGATCCGAACCCATGAGTGGTTGGGTTCGAATCCTGGTCGAGTCAAACCAATGACTTAAAAATTGATACTTGTCGCTTCCTAGCCAGGCACTCAGCATTATTAGGATAGGGCAAGGACTGGTTGGCTAAGTGTCAGGATAATGTGACTGAGTCGGATGTCAGGTCATGGTGCTGGCGGCCTGGTTTCCCAATGGGGCAGCACTATAAAGTTGCCATGGGCGCACACTGTCACAAGTCGATACCCCTCCTGATATGACCTTAGATGTTGCTAGGACATAAAACAACAACAAACAAACAAACCAAAATGGGGGCACATAAATTATCATATTCACCACACTAAGTGTAATTTTAATTACTTCCCGCCCCCCGATATAATACGAATGTCTACAACAGACCCTACACAAATACCCCACATCCACAGTGCAGTTCAATCGAGAACGGCAGCATGGCATTAGTTGTAAAATAACATGCATAATCAAATTCATCTTAGATAATGGTTAATGGCTATTGGTTCTGCATCTTTCAAACATTGGACAACGTGCAGCCAGCATTGATGTGATGGCAGCGAGTTGGAGTGTTCTCTGGTAAAACAAAGCAAGGCTAACAACAAATAGCAACTGCCTCCTGTGTCATATTAAGAATTGCTCAGTTAGCAAACAGACATCTAAGTTTCTTTCAAAAAATAAAATTTTAAGCTGCATAGTCCGATGAAAACATCAAATTTTCAAAACCAAAACAATTATCTAGATTTGATTCTACATATCTAACTTAGATACTGGTGCACTTTTTAAACATTGTCACCACATAAAAGGGCAATTTAATAGAATATGCTACTGCAGAAGCCATAGTGTCAGAGTTTTGACATGCTTGCCAAACTTATTTTGGCATACAGTAAAACCTCTCTATACCGACCCCTCCACAGATCGACCACTCCCCTATATCGATCGCTTTATTTGGGTCCCAAAAATACCATTGCAAGGATATTCTACCTCTCTAAACCGACCACCTCCCTAAATGGACCACTTATAGTAGGGCACATGGTCAGTCGATGTAGATAGGTTTTACTGTATTTGCACTTCAAATATCTCAAAAGTGAGCAATTTAAACTAAGAGTTACTTCAAACTAAAGTAAGGTAGGTAATAATGATCAACTTAATATATGTATCTAAAGCCATGTTCACACGGGGAAAAAGTAAAGCGATTCAGCCAAGGCGAATACTAGGAGTCGAATTAGTAAAGCGATTCAGCCAAGGCGAATACTAGGAGTTGAATTAGCGATTCGGAATCTGCGCATAAGCAAGTCTGCGAAATCTGCGCATGAGCAAGTCGATACTAACCAGCGCCAGTTTCGGTTAGTCGACGTCCCCATGAGAGAGTGTGGGTTTGACCTAGATATGTATGGACTGAATCGTATTGGTTTGGAGCGGTCAAAACTTCTGCTGGGCAGTGAAACCCTAAAAATAAATGATGAAAAGAATATCTGTGCACAGCTAGCAGCTTCATAGAGCAAATTTACCGGAAAGTCAACACACTCAGGTCTCGACTGTCACGTCCTTAATCTGCCTCAAGTAAGTCGGTTGTGTTCACACGGGCAAAATAAATCGGTTCACAGAAATCGACTCACGTAATCGACCTCCACAAGTGGTTTACAGTATTGGGATCACAGAAATCGATTCAGGCCTAATTCGACTCAGTCGCCCGTTCACACGCGAAATGTGCGTCGAACTAGGCAAGTCGATTTCTATGAATCGATTTACATTGCCCGTGTGAACACAGGTTAAGACAATTCTAGAAACTCAAAACCATCGGACAATGCAACTTTAAAGAATAAAAATCGTGAATACAATAATTGTTGTTTGTTGTTTTGCGTCCTAGCAACATATAAGGTTATATCAGGACGGGAATACAATTCAAATAACATAGGCATACCTATCGCTAAATAGCACAGTGCCGTGTGGGGTGGGGGTGGGGGTTGTTCTAGTACATTCAGATGCTTATAGGACGTAAAACATTAATATATAGTACATTCAACTGAGTCAGTGAGTGTCGGGCTCTTCGCTATCACTCTTATCAGTTTAAAGCTAAGATTCCTTACACGCGGCATGCGGCATGAGGTATGCAAATGTGAATGCGAATGCGGCAAAAAATCTAAACGCCTTGAAGTCAATGGGCTACATTCCTTACACATGGTATGCGAATGCGAATGCGAATGCTTCAACTCGATCGGTCCCTGTAGCGATCGGTGTGGCATGCGGCATGTGGTATGCGAATAGAAACCTCAGTCACACATGTCCATTAGTTTTAGATGAGGAGAGGCGACTGATCATTACGGAACGGTCACACTCAGGGGTGCGGAGGGGAAACATATGGTAGTGGTGGGGAGACGCTTGCCGCATACCGCGTAGAAGGAATCCTCCAATTCGCATACCGCATGCCGCATACCGCGTATAATGGGGCTGTCACACTACGATGTAACGACGTCAACATAGGGAGAATGTGAAGAACGTTGAACTTCTCGGCGTAGTATGCAAATTTGGGCACAAGTTGAACGTGGATGCAGCGTAGTGGACGAGAGAGTAACGTCGGTAAAGCGTAGTAATACCGTCGTTCGACGAGAGAGGTCAACGTAATGACGCTGACGGAACGTTATGAACGTTATTCCATCGTCAGAAGAACGTTACGTGATGTTAGCTAAGTCATGAGACGTTGAACGTACGTTGAATGCACGTTCTCCTGATGTTCTCCTGACGTTCTCCTGACGTTGTCCTGACGTTCCCATTACGCCCCATGGGCATTTGCACTTGGTTTAATGGGGGTCAACGTAGTGGGACGTAGTTGAACGTAGTGAGGAGCGTTGGAATAACGTCCGTTTAACGTCATTGACGTTCGCTGAAACGTGAACAGAACGTACGGCGAACGTAAACCCTTACGTTCGACCTACGTCGAAACTTTTGAACATGTCCAAAACCTCGACGTAACTTGACGTAACACGACGTAATGTGACGTAGCTCGACGTCACTCTAACGTCATTATGACGTCATCATAACGTAATCCAACGTACATCAACGTAATGACGAAATATCACCACGTTAGGCTCACGTTGGCTCATTACGTCGTAGTGTGACAGGGGTATAAGGAAACTTAGCTTAAACCTCGGCATGGGTGTCCTGCCTGCCTCCTAAGTAGTATATAGGACTTGTTATTTGCTACGGGCTTTATGGACTTTCGGCTGCTCTTACTAACAAATCTGCTTCTTATATAAATGAACGTGGAAGTGTGGGTAAATTGAGTGTGCAACCCTGTCTAGTTTCACACGGCAGTGTTCTGCATATTGTCCGTCTGCGCCGAGCACAACCAACCAGCGAGACATAAAATGAATTGTAGACTTGCTCTCATGCATTTATTTATTTATTTATTTAGCATACTTCCCTATCACTTTAAGGTAACCTGAGCTAGAAAAGACAGGGTGGTTTAGCGAACTACACACAGTCAAAGATGGATATGGTTAACCCTAGTTAATGCATATAATCTAGTAGGCTCTATTGAGGTGCATTATGAATAAAACGATAATGGGTGGGGTGGGTGGCAAGTCTGATGTCGTCATCGGTGAATCATGCTGGCAGACGACACCCAGCGTTCCACTTCCGGGTTGCGCGGGTAATGTAGTCATCGGGTGGTCTGTCCAGTTATTTAACAAACACCAACGTTCTCCCTCCTCTCGGTCTCAGCAGCACTTCTAGTTAAACATTATTGAAGACAGGCGAATGTGCGTTTTCACTACACTGCAATGCCGTAGACAGGACATTGCGTAAGTCCCAGCCAGTCACTTCCGGTAGAATGAATCTAGGTCACATAGGATCGAGTCACCCACCCCCACCCCCACTCCCACACCCACACCCACACCCATACCCCATACATGGGCACTGCGGTAATGAGTAAATGAGCAGCAGACATTTTGTGTGCATTATAATTAAGAAGCGATACCCGTCTTTAAATAGACACACAGCGCTGTCGATGTGGGGCCTGTCTAATGCAATGTCCACACTGTGGTGCCGGTGAGGCAGTTAGCCCCAGTGGGAGTTGTCCCTCTCGCACCATCAGAAGCCCCACAGCCACCAGTGCCCGGTCGGCAAGGTAACAGCCACAGCAGACGACTTTGCCGCTTACCTTGGCGCCTATTTGGTTGCCGCACTGGCCAGCCTGTATGTGCACAATCTCCCTCATGTTGCGTGACACTGCTCCGTCCTCAATCTAATAATAATCACGTGACTTATGTCGCAGACGACGCCCTTCAGTCTCCCTCCCGCCTTCCACTGGCCGTCTGTCTGTGCGTCTGAGCCGGAAGTAGTTCCGGCAGCGAGCGGGCACCCGGCGCCGCATCACTCACATTTGTCTGCAGCGTTTCCCGCCGCCACCCTGCTTGTTAGTGCTACAAAGGGCTTCGATTCACCAACGTTCAAAGGTGGAAGTGTGACGAGTGCACACTGGTGTCACGCGGTGCAGCGCTAACAAGCAGCAACACTAAGTTCATTGCACCGTATGGGTTTTAAGCACGAGGAGAACTAATACTAAGACAAGCGAGTTTTGATTCCTACAAATGCTATACCCTGTTTAATTGGTTGGTGGTTGTTTTACGCCGTGTCGGAAGCATAGGCCATATTCACTGCGGGTGCTATACGCCCCCCTCCGCCGCCAAAGTACTTAACACCTACCTACATGGCATGAAGATAAATGTACTCACTGTCTTCATGTCTTATTCTTTGCAAGTTATGTGCAGGCTTTGCATGGGCGCTTAATATCAGTTAATCCCCAGTCACACCTCACCGGATTGGGGTACCGGGTTGAAAACGGACACTGTCCGGTGAAATATTTCAATGTATGGTTTATATACGGTTGGCATCCGGTGTGCCCGTTCTGTGTCCGGTGATGTCTGGTGTGTACAGTAGCAAGTTTTGAACATGCACAAAACTTGTACCGGACACCACCGGACTGAGGTGTATGGTTGGTGTCCGTTTTAAGTCTGTTGAGTCCGTTTTGTCTGGTACATGTCCGGTATCCATCCGTTACCTCTCCGGTTTGCTTCCTGCAGAGTCCGTTGATGGTGTTGGTGGAATTCGGGCTGGGGGGTGGCACACACCACTCACCACACACCACACACTACACACCACACACCACTCACCACACACCACACCCCACACACCCCACACATCACACACACCACTCACCACACACACCACACACCACGCACCCACCCCACACCCCACTCACCACACCCACACACCACACACCCCCACACCCCACTCACCACAAACCACACCCCACACACCACTCACCACACACCACACACCAGACACACCACATACCACACACCACACACCACACACCACACACCACACATTGACAGTCCGGTGGCTATTCTTAATATGTTCGGTCTGTCCGTTTGACATTCGGTTGTCGTCCGGTTATCGTCCGGTGGCTATTCGTTAGTGTACGTTCCTTGTCCGTTTAGCGTTCGTTTCATCCGGTATATTTCGGTACATTTCGGTACATTTCGGTACATTTCGGTACAATTCTTTGTCCGGTGGTGTCCGGTACTCAGTCCGGTAACGTCTGACTGGGCCTTTAGCATTTGCATATGTCCACTACCCATTCATTTCCAATGGATACCATATACAGATCATATATTTAAAGATGTTCGTAATAGTTCCATAGTTTGAGAGTTCCGTTCCACTGCTTATAGTAAGTTATACGCCCTAATTGTTTAAGTCAGAAGACTAGTGTGCTGAAAGAATGTGCGATACAACCAGAGTTAAAACTTAGGTGACAAAACATAACAATATCAGAAAATTTGTTTGTTGTTGTTTTACATCCTAGCAACATTTAAGGTCATATCAGGACGGGTACCGACTTGTGACAGTGCACACTCATGGCGACTTTATAGTGCTGCCCCACTGGGAGACCAGGCCACCAGCACCATGACCTGATATCCCAATCAGTCACATTATCCTGACACTGAGCCAACCAATCTTGCTGGTTATCCTAATATTGCCGAAGTGCTGGCTCGGAAGTGACAAGTATCAATTTTTATGTCATTGGTTTGAAAATAGACAGGGTTCGAAACATGACCCATGGTCTACCAACACGGGAGACGGACACTCTGACTCATTCGGCCATCCCGGAAGTGACACATAAAGAAGTAATCATAGCGTTAAACCATAAGCTTTCTACTTTTGAGAAAGCATCTAATGCAGCAAACAGAGAAAGGGGGAACTTCTGCGAATCCGCCAAATGACATCACACAGCAAGAGGGTATAAATTATCTGTTGAATGGTACTGGTTGTAGCATGTTGCCCCGCCCCACCCCCAAAGAAAGGAAACTAGGAATTTAACTTCATAAAAAGAAATACATAAAAATATTTAAAAAGTGAATTTTTTTTGTGTTGGTAAATATGTTTATTCTGCTGAATAAGTCTTTTGTCAGTGCCGAAGCACTGGTCTTCCAGCCATTTTTCAATTCAGGGTTATTTACACAAAAGGTATATAGAATAAGGTGTACAATACCTGTTGATACACAATTTGCCCTTGTAAACACAATGAATTTCTGAAACCCAAAAGTTCCATAACAATATGCGTACAGTAGTGTAATATACTAGATCAATATTAGTCAGATCAATGTGAGCATTTACATAGTATTTACAATGTAAGCAGAACTTATCTTCTGTATTCAGTTGGTAAACTTGTAGTAAGTTTTAATGTTCAGTTGCAGTTAGGCAAGCGGTATATAAATGTTGGTTTATGGAAAAATTCTAGTGTAAATCTAATGTAGTTAGTTATGTGAGTTCATGAATTATGTTGTTGGGGTGGGGTTGTTATTAATACACTGGACCAGCTGTGACCAGTGAAGCAGTGGGACCAATCCCAGTGCATTTAGGTCTTAAATTTTACATTTTTACCTGGACTGTCTCTGTCATCGTATATGGTTGACTGGAGATAACAGAGGAACAACAACAAATTAAAAAAAGTGGGGGATAATATACAGAAATGGGGAACTCGAGGCATTAAACCAGCCATTAAATGAGACTAATCTCTAAACAAAATTTAAAAAGGGGGGTAACCTTTGAAAAATTAAAAATAGGGAGGAGGAAGAGTAGTTTGTTTGTTTGGATTATACTTCCTAGCAACATCTATGGTCATATCAGGATGGGTACTGAATGTGACAGTGTGCACTCAAACCTTGAGTGCAAACTTTACAGACTTTACAGTAGGTCTAGGCTACTACTTCACTGGGAGATCAGGTCACCAGACCCAATTATCTCACTGTCATATTAAGGTTGCATAGTCCGATGGTTTTGAGTTTCAGAAATTTTCTGAGATAAATACATTAGGTTGATTATTATAATGTACCTTACTTTAACTTGAAGTAACTTATATTTTAAGTGGCTAACTTCTGGGATATTTAAGTGCAACCATCCAAAATTAATTTTGGCAAGCTTGCCAAAACTCTGACACCATAGCATTCTGCAGTAACATGATCTATTCAATTGCCTCATAATCCTAATAATATAGCGATATAGCGAATGGTAGATGTTAAGTTGAGTTATGTTGGATTGTGAGGGAGACTGTGTAGTGTTTATTCTTCAGCCATCTTGTACCTCCTGGTGCCCATGCCTGCCAGTGTACATCAAAGTATGGATTCATGATAGTACATAATGGAATAGGTATACAACATCCCTTTTCTTATCAATGAAAAGCAGCAATCTTCCTGTGTTATAATAATCATGTTGATGTGTACAAGTTATATACCTATGTGGATGTCAATTCAATTTCTCATCATGCTGAGAATATTTAGGTTTATACATGTGCACTTGTGGAATGATATTACCATTGCAGTTACTTCAGTGAAAGATAATCTTGAATATTTCCTCCAATGCGCAAATTCTAATAATAGTTTCTCTTGCAGTTGACTAATACTGTGATTAACTTTGAATGCATATAAAAGTTGTGACTGACAACATAATAAGTCTAATGCTCAGACATACTACTGACTAAGTCTAAGAACCAAAATTAACCATGACTCCGCACTGTTCAATTAGTCTTGATGGTTTTTTAGTTGTTCTTTCAGACTGTCTACGACTAAATACCTCTTTGACCGGTTGGTCACTACGAATGACTGTGAGGCTTGCACGTTCACTAAACCTCACACTCTTTTCAGTGGGTGGTCTTGTGGGCGAGCAAGTCACAGACTGCTCATTCCCAGAACATTGGCTTTGTGGAAGGGGTTCAGTTTCAGAACAAGGGCTCTCTAGGTCAGTTGATTCTCGGCTAAATCCAAGTTTCTTACTAGCCTCTGCACTAAGCTCTTTCAAGAAACGACGGTTACGCCGTAATACATTTCCATTAGGCGATTTGATCATGTATGATCGAGGCTCCTTACACACTGATTTTACAGTTCCAGGAACCCATGAAGATTTCCCTGGTTCCTGTATCAGTACTTTCATACCAGGGAGTAATCCTGGCAACTCAGGACCTGCATTTTGGTCATAATACTGTGATGACCTTTTTGCATTGTCACTCAACCAATTATGATGATCACTAACTGACTGTCGAATTTCATCCTTGGCAGGGAGATTTGAACGTACCTTCCTTCCATACAGCAACTCAGCTGGACTTGGGACTCTTGGTCCAAGCGGGGTACTTCTGAGGCACAGAAGCGCCATCTGGGGATCTGTCCCAGACTGCTTGGCTTTCTTCAGGACCGCTTTAACAATACCAACTGTTCTCTCAATCACACCATTACTCTGCGAGTATCGTGGGCTGCTTGTAATATGTTCAAACTCCCATACCATGGCAAATTTCCTGAACAATGCCGCATCATATTGTGGACCATTGTCAGTGTACAGTCATTTTGGTACACCATGAATGGCAAACATGTCCTTGAAAAATTTGATAACTTCAAGACTGGTCAATGAATGAAGACCACGTACAAAGGGCATTTTACTGAAATGATCAACCAATACAATATATGTATGGCCATGCAGCTCAACCAAGTCACTGGACAGTACTTCCCATGGTTGGGAGGGAAGGTCATGTGGCTGCATAGGCTCCTTTTGGGTACTCTTTGAATTTTGTAGACATATTACACAATCACTTACTAGTGTCTCTATGTCAGATGACATGTTTGGCCAGTATAGGCATTCCTTGGTGACTGGCATGAATGCATTCGAGATATTCCTTGCGGAAAGACTCTGGAATAACAAGTCTATTTCCGGCATATACAAGCCCATCTTCAACAGACATATAGTCTCTCATAGACCAGTAGCTCCGAATAACTTTTGGAACTTGTCTAACCTGTTGTGGCCAACCTCGAATAATCTGCTCAGCCAATGCCGATATTTCAACATCTTGCTTACTACCTAAGCGCAACTTTTCAAGCTGGTTGACTGAGATCTGTACCATGTGTATCGCTTGTTCAAGTTCTACACTCGGTCCGGGAGAAGGTGCTATTCGTGACAAGTAGTCAGCGTAGACCATCTCCTTTCCAGGACGGTACTTCAAGTCAATATCATACGGCTGGATGCGCAACAGCATGCGCTGCAACCGAGGAGGAGCTTGGCTTAGCTGCTTCAGCTTAATGTTTTCTAGTGGCTTATGATCACTAAAAACACTCGGCGAGCGACCAAAAATATACGTATGGAACTTTTCTAGTCCATATACAACAGCTAGCAACTCTCTCTCTATGTTTGCATACCTGGTCTCAGCTGGAGTAAGTGCTTTGGAAGCGAATGCAACAGGCTTCCCATTCTGAATCAGAGCAGCACCTAATCCAAGGATAGACGCATCAACCTCTAGGTTAGGATCAAAATATCGCAACTGCATATCTTCATGAATAGCCTGTTTTAGTGACTCAAAAGCAGCATTATGTTCTACATCCCAACTCCAATCAGCATCTGATTTCAACAATAAGCGTAATACACTGGTCTTGGTCGACAAGTGTGGTATGAAGGGCCCTAAATACTGTATGAGACCAAGAAAGCTTTGGAGCTCCTGCCTATTCTGGGGAGCAGGACGGTTTTGAATGTCATCACATTTCTTTACATCAGGCTTCATACCATCCTTAGACCAGATCAGACCATAGAATTCAATCATCTTCTTTTTGATTTCACACTTTTCAAAGCGAAATACTAGACCATACTCTTTGGATACCTTCATTAATCGTAGTAGAGCTTCATCATGTTTCGACTCATCTTTACCATGTACAACGATGTCATCAGCAATGCCATCCACACCGACACCTGCTTTCTCAATGATCTCATCCATGTATTTCTGAAAGATGTCTTGAGAAACACACAAGCCAAATGGTAAACGATGGAATCTGTATTTACCAGCAGGGCTGTTGAATGTGCATAACATGCTGCTTTATTCATCTAAAACAATGCTCCAATACCCATGCTTAGCATCAAGTTTAGAAAACACAGTTGAGCCAGAGAAGTTGTGACTGATTTCTTCTAGTGTAGGTGTCTTATGATGTGTACGCCTAATTGCTTGGTTGAGATTTTTAGGATCTAAACACACCCTAAGCTCACCAGATGCTTTACGGGAAAATGCTAAGGAGCTGACCCAATCGCAAGCAGTTTCATCAGAACATTTTTCTACAACACCAAGTTTCACCATTTCTTCAATTTTGTCACAAATTTCCTGTCTCAGCTGAATGGGATATTTACGTGGAGCAGAAATAACTGGGGTAGCATCATCTTTTAACTCAATATGGTAGGGTTTTGGCATTCGACCAATGCCTTCAAAACACTCAGGATAAGCTTGTCGCAGGGCACTCCTGTCAGAAATCTTGGGCTTGACCTCATGTTTGTTTGGAATACTGCTAGGGACACTGGTGTGGGACTCCAATTTATTTTCATGAACAACACTGATATTTTTGCTCTGTGAAACGCTTATAAGTTTCAACCTTTCAGAGGCCCAACATGACAAAATGGCTGGCCCCTTAGTGTCACACACATAGAATCTGGCAGTGATCCATTTGGAGTCTTCAAATTGGATCTGCATAACCATTGTACCTAATTGTTCAATGTCTGTGCCATTTACAGCAGTAAGTTTGACAGAGCTACGCTGTAGCATACACTGAGGATGTCTTTCATTCGGATACATCTGCCGTAGGCATCGCAATGGTAGGATGTTACCATTGGCACCTGTGTCCGCTTTGACCTTGAGAGTCACTTTGCACTTTACATCAGCATTCAATTTAGCAAAGATTGACTGTTTCTCCATTGCATCAAAGTCACATACCTGGACTGTCACCTCCCCACAGTCAAGAGCGTCATCATTTGGGGGACTTCTATTACAGTCAAAGTCATGTACAGTCCTATGATTATCCCTATGTCTGCTCTTGGAACGGGATTGTCGATGCTTGGTCTTGGCACCACCAGGGTCCTTCTTCCCAGCTCTGATGCTCTGATCGCATTTCTGACGGCACACTTTACCAAAATGGTTCATCTTTTGGCAATTATTACACTTCTTGCCATATGCTGGGCATTTCCTCGGCGGATGCGATGTTCCACAGAAACGACAAGTGTTGTGGTACTCGAATGTGTTGATTGAGGCACTAGTGGTACCAGCAAAACTGTTAGTATTTTGAAGTGTTGCCTGGTAACACTCAGCACATTTAATTGCATCCTCTAGTTTCAGTGTATTTCCCTTCTCAATCAACTTCTTCCGTGCTTCAGGCCAGAAAATACCTTTGATCAACTGAAACGTTATCTGCTCATTTTTCATCTCCTCATTTGAGAAAGTGCACATATTCGCCTTAGCTTTGAGACGGCAAATAAAATCATCAACAGCTTCACCTTCTTTTTGGACCAAACTAGCCAGTTCAAGTCACATAACCCATTTGTTAAGGGTTCCCACCAAATGTTTTTCAAACTGTTCAAATACCTTAGCTGGGTCTCTCTTTGTTTCATCACTCAGACCCCATGAATTCCATAGTTCATGACCTTTGGTACCAGCTGACAGCAAGATGTAGTGCCATTTCTTTTCATTTTCTACATCACTGATCACAAAGTAGCTTTTATGGAAGCTCTTCCATTCACTGAATGCATAAGTTTGATCCCTGATGTCCCAGTTCAGTTGTGGTAACGGAACTCCCAAATTAGTAGCCATGTTTGGTGTCTAGGACTTAGCACACAAGGATTAACACAACTATGCCCAAGGATAGCAAGTTGGTGGTAGTCAGAAAATTGGCAATATTGTCAGGACACTACACTTTCACTCCAAAGAGGGAAAACAGCATGCTTTTACACTTGCAGTGGATCGAGATCTGTGGTAGGCCTTACTTACTGAACCAATTTCAAATTCTGCATGGCATTTCTTCACTTTCCATCTTCATCTGACACAGCACACATATTAATGGGCTCTGTCCTGCACAGAATGCACTTGACAGCATCCAGATCGGACCATTTTTGACTTACCCAGATAGCACACAGCCGTCGGCCCGACGTCGGCTATTGGTCGGACCGTCGGCACCGACTTTCCACCATCGGGCCACCGTCGGGCCGATGGTGGTGTTCCGACTTTGGGAATCAATCCCTTTCCACTCTTGAGCCACCGTCGGGCCACCGTCGGGCCACCGTCGGGCCACCGGTGGTGTTCCGACGTTAGGTTTCAATCCCTTTCCACTTTTGAGCCACCGTCGGGCCACCGTCGGGCCTACGGTGGTAGCCCGCCGCTGGTTTGCATTCATTTTCCACCGTCGGGCCACCGTCGCGCCGACGGTGGTGTTCCGACGTTAGGGTTCAATCCAAATTTCCACTTTTGAGCCGTCGGGCCACCATCGGCCCGACGGTGGTGTCCCGACGTTAGGTTTCTATCCTTTTCCACTGTTGAGTCACCGTCGGGCCACCGTCGGGCCGCCGGTGATGTTCCGACGTTAGGGTTCAATCCCTTTCCACTTTTGATTCACCGTCGGGCCTCCGACGGTGGTGGGCCGCCCCAGGTTTGCATTCATTTTCCACGTCTGGTCCACCGTCGAGCCACTGTCGAGCCGACGGTGGTGGGCCGCGCATGCGCAGTTCTTTAAATTTTAATTCCGGCTCGAGTCGCCCGCGGAACACGTGCGATTGTTGATCGGTGTTTATTTCTACAAATAACTCCAGAAATCCCAGGAATTTTAAGGAATCATTTACCAGGTTTGTTTATTAATATGTTTAGATTATTTTGTAAAAGTTTTGTAATTTATTACGAAGTATTAATGGAATTATTCGTGTTAATACGATTTGAATCATCAGATACGGTTTGTTTACTTCGAATCGCCACCGGTACACGTGCGATGGTTGAGCAGCGTTCTTTTTCTACCAATAACTCCAGAAATCCCAGGAATTTTAAGGAATCATTTACCAGGTTTGTTTATTAATATGTTTAGATTATTTTGTAAAAGTTTTGTAATTTATTAGGATGTATTAATGGAATTATTCGTGTTAATGCGATTTGAATTACCATGTACGGTAGGTTGACCAAGAACCGTCATCTTGGTTTTTTCCGAGAACACACTGTCACTATAGTGTCAATACGTACAGACTATATTAAATTTATACGGTTAGGGTTCTCGATTTCTATTAATTTTGAATAAAACTAAAATTTTTGCACTTGTTTGTCGCCGTCGGGGCGACGGCGGCAGACGCCGCGCCCCGACGGAGACAGGTTGGACAAAACAACGTCGGCGAAGGGTTTGTCGCCGTCGGCCCGACGGCGTAAGATGACCTTCGGCCGACGGCGTTTGTCGCCGTCGGGCCAACGTTGGTTTGTCGTCGTCGGGGCGGCGGCCATCGGGGTGACGGCGGCAGCCGCCGTCGCCCCAACGGCGGGAGGTTGGACAAAACAACGTCGGCACGACAGCGGTTTCCACCGTCGGGCCGACAGAGCGGCCGCCGTCGGGCCGCCGTCGGGTCGACAGCTGTGTGCTATCTGGGTAGTTACAGCCAAAGTTGTCAATGCCCATTAATTCTGGCAGAGGTGAACCTTGCATCCAGAGTTCAGAGTGCACAGCAGGCAGCATGGTTCCCTATTATCACTCACACATCTCAACAATACTCTCATTCCAGGGCTCACAGTTGTCTATTGACAGATCAACACCATACCATTGTTGTTGTTGCTTACTTCCTGCTGACAGAGCTCATTGCAAGGGCAGGTTCCACCCAGCTGTCACCATGTTAAGTTGAGTTATGTTGGATTGTGAGGGAGACTGTGTAGTGTTTATTCTTCAGCCATCTTGTACCTCCTGATGCCCATGCCTGCCAGTGTACATCAAAGTATGGATTCATGATAGTACATAATGGAATAGGTATACAACAGTAGACAGGAAGTGTGAACACTTATTTGTCTCTCTTTTTTTTCTTCTTTTTTTTTGGGTACATTAGTTGTCCCAAGCAGGGGAAATCCCAGTCACAGACGACTGGTCTTCCCCACTCCACTGCTGGTCGATAGAAAGCCTGAGCCTACACTTTTACCGACCCAAGGAATTTTTAACCTCCGACACCACATATAGACATGGTATGAGAGCAACCGGCATTTGATGATGCTGTAAGTTATACACAGCGGTAGAAATCCAAATTGGCAGAGCTGGGGGCACGGGGAATCAAACCGCTGACCCTCAGATTAGAAGTCTGACCTAGAAAAAAGTCAGACACTCTAACCACTCCGCCACAGAGAATGCCAGGTTTGGAAGCAACAAGTATCGATCTGGAATTCATTGGTTTGATTCGACCGGGAATTGAATTCCCAATTTCTCTCACGGGAGGCCCGCGCTCTACCAATTCGGATACTGCGCCTGGTCTTCTAGTCATGTCCCCCCGTCCTGATATGACCTTAGATGTTGCTAGGACGTAAAACAACAACAAACAAACAAACATCTAGTCATGTTCCAGTACCCATGGTTGCCGCTAGGTGCCGTCTGGGTGCATCCACATGACTGCGGTGGCGCCATCTTTCGTGTACAACAATCAGTTGTTATTGTGATTGTTTTGTGGGGAGTGAAAAACGTGAGACACTCGAGCGCTAAGCGCGACTGCCGACACAAAGTCGCTTCCAACTTTATGTACATGAGACTCAATTTAGTTGTTTATTACGGAATCAGTGAATGGATCAAATATCATCCTTGCAATTACTTGATTGTTAGCAATATAATCAATTAGTTACAGGTTCTAGGAACACCAACCTCCAGAGCGTAACCAAGCAACACCGCCATATTTGTTTATATCATGGCGGACGTCTCGACGTCTGGCAGGAGATCGTGAACAAGTTTTCTACTCTTACTCTCACACTTGATACATTTTGATACACACATACATCAGCAAGTAAGTGGTTTATGCGATAACTTGTGCCCTACACATGTAATGTGATGGACCTGGACGGATGATAATTAATTGTATTCTACCTGGAAATCCTACGCGATAATACACTACTACACACATTGACACAGACTGAAGTTTAGAGAATACAGTACACTGACAAGTGACAGTGTCACTGTACAGTGTCAGTGAGTGACGATACTCGATAGTTACTCAGTCTGAGTTAGTCACAATGACATAGACATAGTTGATACATGTACAGTCACAGTCTTTAAAACATAACTATCTCGCAAGACAGCGGAGTTATTGTCTACAATTTTGTGTTTTCATGTATACACTGTATAATACACTTTATATTGCTGGTTAAACCTTTATTATTGATTACGCACAATCGTTAGGACTTAGGACCAGTTCCAGTATGACTATGTCTATGAGTATCGTGAGTCGTATGTGACCATGATTATTTATAGTGATCTTGATATTTAATAAGTAAAAACTGTACTGAAGTTATGATCATGTTGCTTTTTGTTGGTGTAACCAATTTGGGTTGTTTTGTGTTCGAGTTGTAGGTGATTCACTCGATAAAAGATTCACCCGGTACTTGTAGTACACAGGTGAACGACAACGTAGTGTAAATACGGCTGAAAATAGCTTTAGTATGGGACAGGAACTAGAAACTGTGGTTCCAGGATCAAATGGCTACATATATAGGCACAGAGTTGGTGAAATGGGAGAGAATGCAAAAAGGCAAGATGGCGGCCATAGAACGCCATTGATTTCACTTTTAAATTTGATTAAACTAGATATTTTATTATATTTTTCAACTCAAAGGTAACGGGGAAATATGAAGACATATACAAAGAATAAATGTTGCTTCTTAGATTGTGAAATTAGGCTCTCATTTCATTTCCCCGCTTTTTCAACCGTTTTTATATAGGGCTGGTATTCACCCGTGTACTGCGAGTACCGGGTGAATCCTGTATCTAGTGATTCACATGCATATTATCTTATCTTCGAACCTGGGCCTTGGTCTCCCAGGCTCCCAGCCGAACGGTCCTTACAAGTGTAATGTATGGTAAAATGCTTCAATGTGCTAAAAGGGGCACATCTTGCTCAGTACAGGCCGAGGCCATGCTGTGTTGATCGAAATAACCTCGCCAATTTAATATAAATGACCTCACCAATATATGTCCTAGATCAGCCAGAAGAGGATCTGTAAGTTAATACTAACAGCATTATCAAATCTTCACAAGGCGAAGATTGCTGATATCGTCGTGGTACTAGCATTTATTCGCTGTACTCAACTACATTGCTTAGAAACACGGGGAAATATACCATGTCGATGAGGCACACGGTCATATTCGTATATTTATGAACAGTTCATAAAACCACCGTGGCACTCACAAATGTCGTGTTTATAGTTAATAGTCTTAGGCTCTGATAAGTGATATATATTTTATATATAGTGTGAGTAACTAACAATGCATGGCCGGAATAGCAGTGTCCTGGTGCCGAAAAAAGAAAAATATTTAGCAGAATAAAATATGTACAAATAAAAATAAATTATACTTCTTGTGCCCCATTTAAATAATGTATTTTAAAGCACCCATCTACAACGAATGTCACAGCCTGCACTGATCTACAACCGGTGGCCAACAACTGGTCCATCGAAGGCTGTGGGGTGTGCTGTCCTGTCCGTGTGAAAGTGCATATAAAAGACCTCTTGCTGCAGAAAGAGTAGCCCATGTGGCATCAGTGGTTTTTCCTCCAAAGAAATATATCAAAATGACTATGTTTGACGTCCAATAGCCGATGATATGAAAATCAGTGTGTTCTAGAGGCGTCATTAAATAAAACAAGCTTTATTTCTTTGCGCTGACTTAAGACGTCTTCATACTTCAGAGATGCCCGCGTTGGTGGCCGCCCTGCCGGGCATCAAGGTGAACCACTATGGTATCGAGGTGATTGATGGCATCACGTGGCAGGGCTGGGAGCCCGGCCGGGAGTACACCAAAAACATCGTGATTAAAAACGTCAAAGTCAAAACCCAGAAGCTCAAGTACAAGTAAGCAGCTGCTCACTCAGCGTCCGACTCCAATTGCCATTTTCCGTTTGACAAATAAATGATAGACGGAAGAACACAAAAACTGGACTAACATTTCAGCAGGGTGATTGTGGTGTTCTCTGTGGCGGAATGGTTAGAGTGTCTGACATTTTTATAGGTCGGACTCTTAATCTGAAGGTTGGTGGTTCAATTCCCCATGCTATCACCTCTGCCAATTTGGATTTCCACCGCTGTGTGTAACTTACAGAGTCATCAAAGGCCAGTTGCTCTCATACCATGTCTCTGTGGTGTCGGAGGTTAAAAATCCCATGGGTCGGTAAAAGTGTAGGCTTGGGCTTTCTATCGACCAACTGTCTCATGGTGAAAATAAGACTGTTCAAACTTATCCATGATAGAGCTCTAGTATAAATCCTCAAGAAAAACAAATTATGATTATCGGAGTTATGAAAATACATCGACGTAAGAGCTTGTCCGTGACAAGTGAGAATAGGCACGGACAAGCTTGTTCATTGTCCAAGTAAAGATTCTTGGCTGAAAAACATGTTTTTCACCGTTTTGTTTCATTTCTGTTATTTATATTATAATATTATTGATATTATTTTTAATATTATTTATGTTATATATTACATTAGTCTATATATTATTATAGTATATACTACCTTTAGTCAGAGAGCGTGTATATAAACAGATGAGAGGGACAACTCTCATACTAGACCCTGTAACAGCTGCCGACTGTGGCGCTCCAAGTGGTGGTTGTTGAACAAATGGGCAAACTCAAGGCATTGTCAATGGCAGTGAGCAATCTTCATACAGAAAACGTTAAATATCTCTAAAACTACAACACCTAGAAACAAACTGATTGGAATACACATAGAAAACATGTTTACCAAAAGGATTATATTAAATTGATAAGGTTAGGCTTCTGCATTTCTATTAATTTTGAATAAAAACAAATGTTTTGCACTGCACGTACAGTCAAACTCAAAGCTTGTTCAACACTAACCGCCAGGAACGCCACTGTAGCCTATGTTACCGATTTTCGCGGGAGTTGTCCCTCTCATCTGTTTATATACACGCTCTCTGCTTTAGTGTAAGTACTGTGGACAAGTGAAAATTCAGACGGACAAGTGAAATTCACATCAGACTTGTCCTGTGGACAACTGAAATGTGTTTGCTTATTTCTATCACTGAATATACATGGGCTGTAAACCGCACAGCTGCACACGGCCGGCTTTTCAATAGTACTGTAGGAACATCGATGCATCCTTTTAATTTATAATAAACAGAACTTGCTGTCAGATTAATAGTCTTCTTCGCCCGTTAAGGCGTCAGCGCCCATCCACACAAACACCTCCTCAGCCGCATCGTAGATGAACGTGTCGCCTACTGCCCAACTTTGGGCATAGGCCACTAACAAGGGCTCTCCAGTTTTCCCGGTCCTGGGCCTTGAGTTTCTTGTTCGTGATTCTGTAACGTTGTTCTTTTTCCAGGGTGGGGTTGTTGGCCCAACGCCCAACCCCCAACCTGGAGGACCAGTTGCTGCTTTTATACTGTCCTCTACCATGAGTCCTGCCCGGCTTGGTTAAACCTGCCAGGGGGCTAGCCCCCGCCAATATAGCTCTCATGGTCGGCGGAGGCACACAAGCCTCCCCACCACAACAAGTTAGCAACACATTGGGGGGCAGATTAATAGTATTATTTAGTAAATACTACTCCTGTTAATTTATAATTAAGTAATCTATTAGTTGTATTCTTATTAATATTCTTATTTATATTAATGATATATATATATTTCTGCATGTGTTGTTCAGCAAGGGGAATTTAAATTGTGGACGATCTGTTTTGCTTAATTCCATTGCTCCTTGCTGAGAACCAGGCTAGGTAGCGACAAGTATCTGCTCTGAGAGTCTTTGCTTTGAATCTTCTTGGGCTTAAATTTAGTGATTACCATTAGGCCTACAGTCAGAGATGAAAGACCTCCACGATTGAGCAGATTTCCGCGATTTGTAACTGTACTGCAATCCCACAACACTATCAGCGTTTGCCAATACGTTGTTCAAACTCTGCAGCACTGTCAGCATAATCCAATGGGATCCTGCACCATGCAACACTGTCAGAATAGTCAATAGACCAATACCATATTACACCTCAAATCACCATCAACGTAAGCCAGTACTATGCTGCAGCACTGTCAGCGTAGGCATGGGCGATAATACAGCTACAACAGGGACAGTTGGGCACTCTTCAAGGCTAGTGTGTACTGACTGATTAGTGGAATGATGCTATGATAGTGCTAGGAGAGTAGTGGATGAAACCTAACTTCCAGGCATTTTCCCTGATTCCCTGACAGTGCTAAGTCTATCGGAGAATATCCGTGTTTTGACGGAAAATTCGCCTTCCGTTACAGATACCCTAACCATATCAGGGGGGTAGCTTGGCCTTGGGATTTTAAGGTGGTACGCAGATTGAATAAATGCTATTGGAATAAAATGCTATGAAATATAATATATTTAATTTAATTTTGTCAACGTGTAACCTCAGGTGATATGCAGCTACGTACCTGCATATGACTTAGGTCGCCTGTATAATCTCATCATAGATTTCTGCTTTTTGTTGCGGGAAACTACTTTCATCCCAGTACAATGTGCCACGCAAGATGTTTTTCACTGCATCTGCATCATCATCACCATCATCATCACCACCATTATATTCGTCACCATCATAATTACCACCACCACTATCATTATCATTACCATCATCACCTGTCTGTGGGAAAGTGCATATAAAAGACCCCTTGTTGCTTATCGGAAAGAGGAGCCTATGTGGCGGCAGCGGGTTTCCTCCAAAGAAATCTATCAGAATGACCATATGTTTGACATCCAATTCACCCTATTCACGCCGCGGCCATGTTGAAACCAGACCGAGGGCACTTACGCGTCGGCGAGGCACCGCTGTATGTAAAGTGATGTGAATACTTTTTTGTCTACCAAAACCTCTCGAAATCACTCAGATTTGAGGGATTTCATTTTTGAAAGTAACATATTCATCTTTGCATACCTGTTTTCTATCTATTGGCCAATTTTCAGGAAGATTGGGTGACTCTTGCATGGTAATTTCTCCCATTCTTTAACTACAATGTGACTGTCAACTTCAAGTCTGCATAGTTATGGTGGTATCATGTAATGCAGCACTGTCAGCGTAGCTATCTGTGCAACACAGTTAAACAACTAGTCTTAGTAATTACAAATTAATAAAAGCTTTAAAAGGGTTAAAATATATGTTTTTAATATATCTATATTAAGAAAGTTATGCAATTTTGAATTTAAGGAAAGATTGGCAGCCAAGGTGGGTGACTTTGTTGACATTGCCTACTATGCATCTCATCATCACTCAATAGAAAAAAGGTATGCAAAAATGAATATGAAAGTTTGAAAAGTGAATATCTTCAAATTTTACTCCTTTAATTTATGTAGTAGTTCATACACATCGGCACACAGTAGTGTCTTATGGCAATTTCCAATACCGACGCTTACTCAGCCTAGGTCTGATGACGAATTAGGTCGCGCGTGAATAGGGTGAATAGCCGATGATATGAAAATCAATGTGCTCTAGAGGCGTCATTAAATAAAAGCTTTACTTTTCAGGGCCCCCCAGACCCGGTTCTTCCACACTCTGTACCCGCAGCCCATCGTGCTGAGTGCCGGAACCAGCTTCACTCTCCCCGTCACCTTCAGGCCACTCGAGAAGAATGGCTACTCAGATAAAATCGAGTTCGTCACAAATGTAACTATTTAGCCTCTTATCAGTACATCTTGCTTTTTTCCCTCTTTTTTTTTTTGTTTCTTTATTGTTGGTAAAACAGTTTATTCATCAAACATACATTTTTCCAGCGTCGAGGTACTGGTGTTCTGGTCATTTATATTATATTGTAAATAGGTAAATCAGCGGGTACTTAGGTAGGGCATATTAGTAGATTATGAAGGAGGTTATTGTGTTAGTGGGTTAGCCATAATAAGTTCAGTATTATGGGCTAAGATGGTGGGTCACTGCAAAAACTGTCCTGCTATTATGGGTGTATGTGATGGGGGTGGGGGAGAGAATATCATATCAGGATGGGTACCGACTTGTGAAAGAACACACTCATCGCTGCTTTATAGTGCTTCCCCGCTGTGAGATCAAACCACCAGCACCATTACCTGATATCCCGCTCAGTCACACTATCCTAACAACTAACCAACCAGCCCTATCCTAATAATGTCGAATTTACATGCTTGTCCATTTTTTGTTGTATTCGCATACCGTATACCGGGTATATGGAATCTTAGCTTAATTGTGCTTTCTGTCTCACCAGGCAGGTACCTTCGAGGTGCCCATCCACGCCCTGCTGCCAGTCTATGACATCGAGGTCACCCCACACATCGACTTTTGCATGTGTGCGGTACGCGACTGTGCCCAGTTGACATTCTCCATCAAGAACAACAGGTAAGCGCACACCTACCACACGATAATGTGACTGAGTGGTATATCAAATCATGGTTCTGTCAGCCTGGTCTCCCAGTGCCGCATCACTATAAAATCACCATAAGTGCACGGTCACAAAAAACACCTTGTTTTATTTAACGACGCCTCTAGAGCACATTGATTTTCATATCATCGGCTATTGTACGTCAAAGCAGTAACAAGTCAGTACCCATTCTGATATGACTGCAGATGTTGCAAGGATGTAAAACCCCAATAAATATAAAACCTTCTCCGCCTAGTGGCCATTCATTATCGTGATCTTCCTAACCCAGCCACTACTGTGTACTGACTACATTAGTGTAGAAAGGTAATGTGTTCACGTCAATGGAGGTATTTACAGCAGTAGATACCTGTCACTGCAGTAGTCCATTAGGGCAGTGTATACTGTCACTGCAGTATTCCGTTAGGGCAGTATATACTGTCACTGCAGCATTCCGTTAGGGCAGTATATACTGTCACTGCAGTATTCCATTAGGGCAGTGTATACTGTCACTGCCGTAGTCCATTAGGGCAGTGTATACTGTCACTGCAGTATTCCGTTAGGGCAGTATATACTGTCACTGCAGCATTCCGTTAGGGCAGTATATACTGTCACTGCAGTATTCCATTAGGGCAGTGTATACTGTCACTGCAGTAGTCCATTAGGGCAGTGTATACTGTCACTGCAGTATTCCGTTAGGGCAGTATATACTGTCACTGCAGTATTCCATTAGGGCAGTGTATACTGTCATTGCAGTATTCCGTTAGGGCAGTATATACTGTCACTGCAGCATTCCGTTAGGGCAGTATATACTGTCACTGACATAGTCCATTAGGGCAGTGTTCACCTGTCACTGCTGTAGTCCATTATGGCTGTATTCACCTGTCTCTGCAGTAGTCAATTAGGGCAGTATTTACTGTCACTTCACTGGTCCATTAGGGCAGTATTTACTGTCACTACACTAGTCTATTAGGGCAGTATTTACCTGTCACTGCAGTATTCCATTAGGGAAGTATTTACTGTCACTGCAGTAGTCCATTAGGGAAGTATATACTGTCACTGCAGTAGTCCATTAGGGCAGTATTTACTGTCACTGCCTTAGTCCATTAGGGCAGTATTTATCTGCCACTGCAGTAGTCCATTAGGGAAGTATATACTGTCACTGCAGTAGTCCATTGTGACAGTATTTACTGTAACTGAAGTAGTCCATTATGACAGTATGTACCTGTCACTGCAGTAGTCTGCAATAGTTGATAGGGAGTGAACCTGCAGACCGTTGATGTTGTCCATACGGGGTGGGGTGTACTCCATATCAGTAAGACGTACTGCCCAAACCGAGCTGCCTTCACCGACTCTGCTAACAGCATCTAACAGAGAGGGTCCGACCCACACCACATCTATACACCGAGCCAAGCGGCCCGTAACCGACACTGCACACGTGGCCCGGTGAAGACCAGAGGGGGACGGCATGCACCCGCCACCTGAGACAATGCATGTTTACATACCATTACTGTCACTCTCAGCAACAATCACAGCCACTCACACAGTTACACTCACAGGCACACTCACAGCCATTGACAGCCACTCACTGTAACACTCACCCATACATACACACATACATACATAAATATATATATGCATGCATGCATACGCACATGTTCGCACATACACACATGGACATACACACACATATTTACACACCTACATGTATACATTGGTCGAATGAGTTGAGCGTCCGTCTCCTATTTTGGGAGATTGGAGGATCCGAACCCATGGGTTCATGGGTTCGGACCTTGGTCGAGCCAAACCAATGACTTAAAAATGTATACTTGTCGCTTCCTAGACAGGCGCTCAACATTATTAAGATAGGGCAAGGACTGGTTGGCTCAGTGTCAGGGTAATGTGACTGAGTGGGATATCACGTCATGGTGCTGGCAGCCTGGTCTCCCAGTGGGGTAACACTATAAAGTCGCCATGAGTGCACACTGTCACAAGTCGGTAGCCGTCCTGATGTGACCTTAAATGTTGCTAGGACGTAAGACAACAACAAAGAAACTATACATACATTCACGGTCATGCATCAGTGATCACTTGACCATTAACACCCCCCCCCCCCCACCCAAACCACCACCCCTGTTCGTCACGCGAATATTACACAATGCCAGGCATGCACTTATCGATTTGAAAAAAACCACCATCATGTCGGTGGCATGCCTAGCTACTCTTATGGGGTAAGGTTGGTTGATTGTTTGAGTTTTAAGTCCTGGTAACATCTAAGGTCATATCAGGACGGGTTCTGACTTGTGACAGTGTGCACTCATGGTGACTTTATAGTGCTGCCCCACTGCGACATCAGGGCATCAGCACATTACCCAATATCCCACTCAGTCACATTATCAGTAAGTCATATTATCCTGACACTGAGCTAACCAGTCCTTGCCCTATCCTATTACTGCCGAGCGCCAGGCTAGGAAGCGACAAGTATAAATTGTATAGGTCATTGGTTTAGGGCAGCACTATGAATTCGCCATGAGTGTGCACTGTCACAAGTCGGTACTCGTCCTGATATGACCTTAGGTGTTGCCAGGACGTAAAAACACCCGACCAACTGGACAGTATAATATTTAGATTCAGACACTGAGGATAGGCCTACTTTACACCCTTTTGCTTTTATTGGTGGCTTACAAACCGGCAATAGTAGTTTTCCAATTGTTCTACACCAAATAAACAACAATACTGGATATTGTTTGGTAGCTTTTGTGCATGTTCTGGAACAGTACACACTTGTTCTACTGAATGCTGTTCATGATGTGGACGGTGGCGGATTGTGATGGTTATTTAACAGTATGTTTGTGCTTATCGCTAGATGGCGCCACCTTTCTCGCGCACAATGCCTTGTTGAAGAAATGAGTGACGATAGGTGGCGCCAGCGCATCGGGTCGTTGGCAAAGGCGAACGTAAAGTTGCATCGTCCGATGGTTTTGAGTTTCGGTCATTTTCTGAAATAAATGTAGTAGTTTGATCATAATATCTTCCTTTAGTTTGAAGTCATTTATTTTAAAGGATATATTTGAAGTGCAAACATGTTAAATTAATTTTGGCAAACATGCCAAAACTCTGACACCATAGACTTCTGCATAAACAGGTTCTATTAAATTAATTCTGTATTCCGTTCTATGTGCTGACAAATGTATGAAAAGTGAACCACTATCTAAATTCGATGTGTAGAATCAAATCTAGATAATTGTTCTGGTTTTGAAAATTTGATGTTTTCGTCGGACTATGCAGCTTTAAGTCGCAGACACTTCCCACACCCCAAATTACCCACATTGAGACATGGTCAATTCTCTTACACTTATTACTATCGTTGCGTAATGCCTCTGAATCATATTATTTTCAAAACTAGAGTGTTTACCTTAGATTTGACTCTACATATACCATTTATATACACGTGTCCTATTCCTCATTTCTTTAATGTTTCCCCTTTACAAATATCTGCCTCCCCAGATAGCACAGAGCCGTCGGGCCGATGTTGTTTTGTCCACTGACCCGCCGTCGGCAAGCCACCCATACCAGCATATGCCACCGTTGGCCCAAAGGTGTCACTGTCAGATAACAACACAAAGCCCATATAGGGTCCATATGGGTTATTGTGGGCCCCAAACAGGAATCTGTGGATACCACATGGAGAAGATGTGGTATCCAGTGTCACAACGCAGTTACCACAGATGGCACTGGAGGAGTAAACCCAATTAAAAAATATCAGTTTAATATCCTAGAGGTGCATGCACCTCATATTAGATATTAAGATGATAAGACACTAATATTAGCTAAAAAGATAAGCTAAGATGTGATGACTGCTAAACAAAACCCAGCACTCCTCACTAAAACACTTTTGCAATGAAAATGGTGTTTCATGAGCTCTGGCAGGCATTTGTAACTTCAAACTCTCTACTGACCTGTTCCGAAAGTAATCATATTACACCTCACCTATGGTTGTTAGTTAGGCACATTTTAACATCCTTCTCAACCATATCTATTTACTGCTTGATGGATGGGGAAGGCTCGGTACTTGCCTGTCTATTGGCATGCCTCATGCGTCGACATACGTTACCACTATGTCGGATCGATGCTACGCCCCAGTCACACGACGGGCTGCGTTCGCTTGCAATCACTTTCCGACCAAAAGCTTGAGAGTTCCTTGCGACTAAATTGAAACAATTTGTTACAAACTATTTAAAATTTAATATGTCGCCATGTCGACAATGATGTGCCAGGCGACATTGTGATGTCATCGTACACGCGCCACATCGCGTCAGTCGGCGATCGCTGGGCGATTAGTCGTAAGGTGATCGTAATTTAACTGCAAAATGCCCGCGAAGCGATCGTACGCGAACGCATGCCGACTGATCTGCGACCATAGTAGCTGTACTCAAGCGTCACCTGATGCCTGCGTTCACTTACAATCGATTCGCGAGCATTTTGCAGTTAATTTACAACCCCTTACAACTAATCGCCGAGCGATCAGCGACTGACGCGATGTGGCACGTGTACGATGATGTCACAATGTCGCCTGGTGCATCATTGTTGACATGGCGACGTATTAAAATAGTTTGTAACAAATGGTTCGACAGTGGAAATTGTGTGCAAAAAGAATGGCAAAGAGCGGCGGACCACCACCGACGGCCCGACGGTGGTCTGACGGTGGAAAATGTGTGCAAAAAGAATGGCAAAATGCGGCGGACCACCACCGACGGCCCGACGGTGGCAAATGTGTGCAAAAAAAATGTCAAAGAGCGGCGGGCCACCACGGTCGGCCCGAGGGTGGCAAATATGTAAAAAGAATGTCAAAGAGTGGTGGTCCACCACCGACGGCCCGATGGCGGCCCGACGGTGGCAAATGTGTGCAAAAAGAATGGCAAAGAGCGGCGGAACCCCACCGTCGGCCCGACGGTGGCAAATGTGTGCCAAAAACAAGGCCAAAGAGCGGCGGGCCACCATGGGTTGCCCGACGGTGGCAAATATGTAAAAAGAGCAGCGGACCACCACCGACGGGGACCCGACGGTGGCAAATGTGTGCAAAAAAAATGCCAAAGAGCAGTGGGCCACCACGGTCGGCCCGACGGTGGCCTGACGGTGGCAAATATGTAAAAAGAATGGCAAAGAGCGGCGGACCACCACCGTCGGCCCGACGGTGGCAAATGTGTGCAAAAAAAAATGGCAAAGAGTGGCGGACCACTGCCAAAGGCCCGACGGTGGAAAATGTGTGCAAAAAGAATGGCAAAGAGGGGCAGACCACCACCGACGGTGGCCCGACGGTGGCAAATGTGTGCAAAAAAATGGCAAAGAGCGTCGGACCACCGCCGTCGGCCCGACGGTGGCCCGACGGTGGAAAATATGTGGCGACGGTGCGACCAATAGCCAACGTCGGCCCGACGGCTATGTGTTGTATGGGTCTTTTGCTCAATTATCATAATAGTTACTCTGAGCTTAAGCAGAGTAGGGACTAACCAGACAGCATTCGTCTCCCATTTCGGTTGGTCATGAGATTCAAAACCTCACATCGAGTCAAACGAATGACATAAAAGATTATACTTGTCACTACCTAGCCTGGCGCTCGGCATTATTAGGATAGGGCAAGGAGTAGTGGAGTGTGGAAGACCAAATGTCTGTGATTGAAATTACCCCTGCTGTATTAAGTAAAGTACAACAACAATATTTATCAGCCAGTATGCAATGTTATTGTTTATTCTATTTATTGTTATTATTGTATTCATTACCATATTTATTGTACTTATTATTAACCTAAGCCTTTGTGTAGTAAATCGTGGTATTCAAACCCTGGTTGAGTCAAACCAATGACTTGGAAATTGATACTATTCACTTCCTAGCTAGGCGCTAGGCATTATTAGCATAGGGCAAGGACTGGTTAGTTCAGTGTCAGCATAATGTGACTGAGTGGTATATCAGGTCATGGTTCTGGTGGCCTGATCTTCCAGTGGGGCAGCACTATAAAGTCGCCATTAGTGCACACTGTCACAAATCGGTACCCATCCTAATATTACCTTAGATGTTGCCAGATTCTAAGTCTGAAGGTAGGTGGTTCGATTCTCCGTGCCCCCACCTCTGACAATTTGGATTTCCACCGCTGTGTGTAATTTACAGCGTCATCAAAAGCCAGTTGCTCTCATGCCATGTCTATGTGGTGTCGGAGGTTAAAAATCCCTTTGGTCGGTAGAAGTGTAGGCTCAAGCTTTCTATCGACAAACTGTCTAATGGTGAAAACAAGTCTATTCAGACTTATCCATGATAGGCAGTATACATCTTAGGAAAAAAAATGAAATAAAAATGCGTACTGTATTGACTGTTGTCTGTCTTGCTGCAGTGAACTGCCCACACCCTACCAGGTGGACTGCAAAGAGCCGTTCAGCGTGGATCCGGTAGATGGCGTGCTGGAGCCTTACACAACCTTGCCCCTCACAGCATTCTTCAAACCTACCGTAAGCATGCTCATAGCAATATCACATACACCTTTATATTAAAACAAAGAAGCAATCATAATTCCGATTGAAAAACTAACAATGCAGTGAATTATAATTAATGCGGTGTTTGTACAGAGTCGGATTATCCAACTTTCATTGGATATTCACGTATTTGTCAGATAAATTCAGATTTTCGATAATTTTGCATTATTTTTGGAAGAATCCATCAGATTTTGCTTACATTTCTTGTTAAAAACTTAACTTGAACGTCATAAATTCTTTGGAATGCTAGTGGAATGAGTTACTTTATTCACAATATATCATGACAAGAAGTGTTCAACTTGTATTGTAGTATTTTTATTCAACCATCGCTTTTACATAGAATCTAAAAGCATAAATTAATTATGTGGATCAGGATATCGGCTGTATGGTGTCCAAGTGGGACATCATTATAAAGTCTCCATGAATGCACTCTCTAACAATCCTGTACCCATCATGATATGACCATAGCTGTTGCGAGGAGGAAAACTCCATATAAAACGAAGCAAATCTAAATATATTTTGGTGTCTCTGCTTTAAATTTGAAATCTCTTTTTGTGATCAAGTTTGATTTCTTGAAAGATTTGATATTTTTCATATTTCTATTATATTTTGAAGATTGTTTTTTTTTCACAAGTGGTCACAAAGTGCTCACAAGCCTATTGTGACTGAGGTCTAGTAGAATTGTGTAAAATTGACCAGAAGTCCAATATGTGCTTTGTGTTATCGGCAGTGTGTCTCATCCCTAATTTAATATATATGACATGCCTTGCCCGTTCATACAGGCAGCGTCCGTCTATGAGGTTAGCAGTGTCTCTCATCCCTAATTTAATATATATGACATGCCTTGCCCGTTCATACAGGCAGCGTCCGTCTATGAGGTTAGCGATGTCTTTCATCCCTAATTTAATATATATGACATGCCTTGCCAGTTCATACAGGCAGCATCTGTCTACGAGGTTATCAACGTTTCATCACTAATTTAATATATATGACATGCCTTGCCCATTCATACAGACAGCATTAGTCTACGAGGTTACCAATGTTTTATCACTAATTTAATATATATGACATGCCTTGCCCGTTCAGACAGGCAGCATCTGTTTACGAGGTTATCAACGTTTCATCACTAATTTAATATATATGACATGCCTTGCCCGTTCATACAGGCAGCATTAGTCTATGAGGTTACCAATGTTTCATCCTTAATTTAATATATATGACATGCCTTGTCCGTTCATACAGGCAGCATCTGTCTACGAGGTTATCAACGTTTCATCACTAATTTAATATATATGACATGCCTTGCCCGTTCATACAGGCAGCATCTGTCTACGAGGTTAGCAACGTTTCATCACTAATTTAATATATATGACATGCCTTGCCCGTTCATACAGGCGGCATCCGTCTACGAGGTCAATCCGGTGTTCAAGTTTGGTAACAACTATCAACACAGCAAAGTAGCAAGGTTTGATGGCATCGGTAAGTTCAGCTTAATACTCTGTTTGTAAGTGTCTCTGATTGGGTGTTACTATTTAGATGTTGCCAGGGCATAAAACACTGTACAAGTTGTACATTATCACGGTCCGTACAGGGCCTGGAAAGTCTTGAAAAGTCTTGAACTTTATTTGTCCCATTTTAAGGTCTTGGAACGCCTTGAATTTAACCTATTTTTTAATCTTTGGGTAAATAGTCTTGAAACGCATTGAATTCCATTAAACTGTCCCCACTGATCTGAATTTGAAAACGTTTTTTCCATAAATCCAAATGAAAATAGTTGTGACTTCCTATCAAAAACAGCCTTGAAAAGCCTTGAAATAGCCTATATTTCCATAACTTGTGTGCGGACCCTGGATTATGCAGTTATTGCTCGACATTGGCTTTGCAACTTAGTGAATACTCCGAACGGCTGAAGGATTGGAACCCCTGACTGTGGCCATATTGAATGCCTTTACTTTTCAGATCTTATCCTTTTGATCGAGTACAATCTGAATTTCCAATGCATTATAAAATATGACAACGGCAGTATCTCCACAAAAAGTGATGCTTCCACTACACCACGAGGACTCTCCTCATAGACCAGTCAGTGGGTTTCTCGTGTACCGCTAGTTAGTGTCGGAAACAAGATTCTCAGGTCAAACTGAATGTACACGGGTGGTATTTTTCCGTTTTTAAGTGGATTTCCGTATTTTTAACAGCCTGGGAGAATTTTAGATATAGGTGTAAACAGTAATTTGCCACCGGGATAATACCCTCCACTTGATTTTCTGCTTTTTCTTTGCCTGAAACCACTATCATCACTGATGTGCATTCATTTCACTGCAATGTTTACGCCATCATTGCGTCTCTCTCTCTCTCTCTCCCTTTTATGCATCCCATAATAGCCAAATTGATGGTCTTCTGGGACTCGAATGGGTATCACAAAACCTACTTGTAAAGCTGGTTATGTATGGCACCCAGTAGATACAAGATTCACCCCGTACTGCTGCAGTAGGGGTGCAAACCAACTCTATGTAAAAGGTGGCGAAAATGCGGGTCAAAGAATTGAGAGCCTAATTTCACAATCTAAGAAGCAACATTTATTCTTTACATATGTATTATTGAGAGCCCGCTACCTTTGAGTTGAAAAATGTAATATAATATCTAGTTTAATAAGATTTAAAAGTGAAATCGACGGCGTTCTGCGGCCGCCATCTTGTCTTTTTGCATTCTCTCCCATTTCACCAACTCTGTGCCTACATGGGTAGCCATTTGATACTGGAGCCACAGTTTCTAGGTGATGTTCCATACTAACGCTATTTTCGCCCGTATTTATATAAGGCTGATCTTCACCCGTGTACTACAAGTACCGGGTGAATCTTTTATCTAGGCACCCAGGAGACCGCCTCCACATTAGTAATTCAAACCCACTCAGTGGGAAGTAAAGCCATGCAGTTAAACGAGGATCAATGAATCCCAACTCAGCTCAGGAAGTCAGAGACCAAAAGCCATGTCTTTGTAGTTTGGGGCACTAATCACTGAATGCTGCGCATGCGCGTTAACTTCATGATCAAGGCACTAGCGACTTCTTCTGTACTTCCTAATTAAGCGCTCAACATGGCTTTCAAGCCACGACTGCATTGTATCGTGGGTTTCTTCTTTTGGTTATTAATGAAGCTTGATCGTGGATTTTAAATGGAACATTTTGCAATAAAATGAATGCGCTTCACAGGGTTGTCAGTAGTAACAGTGAAGTTAGTGGTTCAGTAATAGTACATGTTAGTAGTGGTTTAGTGAACAGTTCACGGCGTGAATCGCGATAAATGTTATGCAGGCATCTACACAATAGTACAGCGCATTACATACAATTACACCTGGGGGGGCGGTGGCCGAATTGGTTGAGCGCAGGCCTCCCATGCGGGAGATCGGGTGTTCAATTCTAGAGTCAAACCAATAACTTACAAAATTGATGCTTGTCACTTCCTAGCCTGGTGCTCGCCATTAATAGGATAGGACAAGGACTGGTTAGCTCAGGGTTGGGATAATGTGACTGAGTGGGATATCAGATCATGGTGTGGGAAGCCTGATTTCCCAGTGGGGCAGCACTATAACATTGCCATAAGTGCGCACTCTCACAAGTCGGTACAGGTCCTGATATTACCTTAGATGTTGCCAGGGCATAAAACTCCAACCAACAATAAAATTACAAACCATAGGTAGTATGACAGGTAAACCATTATGAAAAGTGAACAGTTGCTTACCAGTTTCCAAATTGAGAATCAATTATTGTGAATACAAAATTCCCAAACAAAATGGTTCTCCTGGTTTTAGCATCACTACCAGCATAAATTACCGCTACTTGTAGGAATAGTATTACAAATACAACTAATGCCGTTAGTTCTACTATCATTTATTGCAAATATTAACATTTTCTGACACTAATTAAATACCCCTCCCCCCACCTGACTTCTGGCCCTTATTTACGTGCAAATGGTGTCTGGGCGTCCCGCTAGGATTGATTTTGTCGCAGTGCAATAACCCTGGTTTTGTGTGTAAAAAGGCTGATGTACAACACGATAATAGACTACATCACCATTCCAGCGGCGTGGTGCATTGTAGGATGCGTCAAAGCAAAACAAACCCTCGCGAAGCACATGGCTAATGCTAAGACAGTGGGTGCAGCTATGAAATGTGCTAGTTTCAGCTCATCTCAGCTCTTGTTTGAAACATAGAATACCAACTAAACAAATATATATAATAAATTAATTGTATTGTATCCAGCATTGCATTTACATCAATATAATATGCACATCTGATGCCATGTGCATTTAGATTTAGACAAATCTGGGCACTCAGAGTAGTGTTAGAGCCATAGCCAGAGTCAGTTTTACTTATTTTATTAATGTTTTTATCTATATCATATAGTTAATGACATATGTAGAACTAGAAAATTAGTAGGGTTAATCAGATATTGGGTATATATTTCTCTGAAACAAGTGTATGTTGACACATTTGGCATTTTAACATTTAGAACAAGAATTAATAATGGTGATGTGGATATCACTGATTGTTTTGTGTGGAATTGTATGTTTCTGAGCTCAAAATGTTTAACTATGGCTAGTTTTGTATTAGCTATGTTCATCAGATCATTATATTGCATGTGTGCATACATGTTTATGCCAAATTGTTATGTATTTCTATTCATTTTGAATAAAATCGAAGTTTTTCCCTACGCATATCGACAAACTCAATGGCCATTCACATTTGCTTTGCTGCCAACGCCGTTTTCAGTGCATGCGCAGTTGGAACCGTGAAACCGTCTATTGGGTGGTTTGTATTCACGGTGGCGCCACCTTGCGGGAAGTTATATGTTATAACACCACTTTACAGTCGGTGTGGTTCATGTACTGGCGTGTGGGGCCGCACCCAGAATAAACTTCCACTCCTGAATCACCAATGTCTGAAAACACTAATGCAACTAAGGCAACGGGTACCGACTTCTGACTTGTGTTGGAGTTTTACGTCCTGGCAACATATAAGGTCATCAGGACGGGTACCGACTTGTGACAGTGTGCACTCATGGTGACTTTATAGTGCTGACCCACTGGAAAATCAGGCCGCCGGCACTATGACCTGATATCCCACTCAGTCACATTATCCTGACACTGAGCAATCCTAATAATGCAAAGCGCCTGGCTAGGAAGCGACAAGTATACATTTTTAAGTCCTTGGTTTGACTCAACCAGGATTTGAACCCGTGGGCTTGAATCCCACGATCTCCCAAAGCGGGAGATGGACGCTCAAATCATTTGGCCACCCAGAATAAACTTCCGCTCCCGAATCACCAATATCTAAAAAAACTAATGCAGCTATCGCAAAGACCCTATAATACTAATGGTACTGTCACACTACGACGTTTCTCACCAACGCGCGTCGACGCGTGCCGATGTGTCACCTTTTTGGGCGAAACGCCGGCACACGTCGGGACGCGTTAGGCGCGTTAGTGGCGCATCGGTACACGTTGACTGATAGCAAAGTGTGAGCCAACACGTCGGCTCCCGTCGGCTCGCGCCGATCGTTTTGTGCTTGCACAAAACTTTCGACGGGCCACAACGCACGTTAGCGTGTTGGAGAGCGCATTACGGATGGGTTACCAACACGTCGACACCCGTTGCCGGCGCGCCGGCGGAACGCTGGCAGAACGTTGATCAACGTCGATTAACATTGGCATTTTTTTCACCAAACTGCGAGCGTTCCGTCGGCGCGTCGGTGACGTCCCATCGACGTGTAGTGGGCACACTACTGGCATTGCTCCAGCGTTTCTCGACGCGTTGGACGTGTTGCCGGCGCGTATGGACATGCTGGTGGCAGGTCTGGACGTGTTCCCGGTGCGTGTTGACGTGTTGATGGCGGGTGTGTACGCGTTGACATGGTACTAGCACGATACCAAGACGCTACCAGCACACCACCAACACGCTACAAACACGCCAATAACACGCTACAAACACGCTACTGACACGCTAATAACACGCTACTAATGTGCCAATAGCGCGCCACCAACCCGCCACTAACACGCTGCGCCCTGTCGAACTTTCTCCCAAAACGCCGAAAAGTTGGACGTCTCTTGACGGGTTGCAAATATTTTGCGCATTGCCGGCACGCCGGCAGAAACGTCGTAGTGTGACAGCACCATAAGACGTCTCACTCCCTATCTCTCCCATGGTAATGTAAATTTCGCAGTGCCACCTTGTGGTGGGTTTGATCAGCCCGGCTGCTGGTTGGTGTTTCACATGTAAACACATACAATTATATTATACATGAGATAGGAAGGAAAAGAAGTGACATAATTGAAGTATTTAAAATTATGAAAGGTTTTGATCAAATAGATATGAACCAATTTTTCAACTTGAATAAAAGAGAAGGCAGTCGGGGCCATACTCTCAAACTAGTAAAACCCAGAGCCATTTCAAAGTTAAGGCAACACAGTTTCTCAAAAATGATCATAAATATATGGAACAGTCTCCCACAAAATGTTATTGATGCTGAGTCAATAAATTCATTCAAGAATAGATTAGAAAAGCATGGGCTGATGATCCAGGGAAATTTGACCCCTTATTCACCACATGCTACTAATTATTCCTTGTGTTGCATATTTACTTGCACTCAAGCAAAAATGAGAGACAAATAAATGTTCACACTTCCTTCTTACCGTTCACTATTTCGCTATAAGTATGAATACACATCAATATGAAATTGCTATGAACAAATACACATCATCATCAGCATCATCATCAGCATCGCCATCATCACAGATCTTTCACATTCATATATACATTTATACATATAATATAGTACCTGTTTAACCAAGAGAACAGCCAGCACACCAAGTGGTGGGTTTGATCATTTTTATTACACAGTACAGGCTGAGTGAGCCGTCTTAGTATTATAGGGTCTTTGGCTATCGCTATCAAAGTGATGCTTCGCGGAACAAAACGCTTAAGAAAATGTTAGCCCCAAAATGTAGCGTCTAGATAGTTTGAGTCGAGGAATTCCTTTTGCGTGACGCCCTTTTAATGCAGGGCTTTCACCAAGCCGACAGTGACCAACCTGACCCGATGAGTCTGGTGTCGACAGTCTGGTCACAGTTCTGCCGGCCCTTGTTAGTACGGCACTTTGCTACAGGGTCCTTACAGGGCCTGGAAAGTGCTGAAAAGTTTTGAACTTCATTTGCCCTATTTCAAGGCCTTGAAAAGCCTTGAATTTAACCTATTTTGGGTAATTAGTCTTGAAAAGCTTTGACTTCCAATGAACTGTCCCCACTGATCTAAATTAGTTTGAAATCGCTATTCACCATTGTTCTTTTTTTTTCTGAAATTCAAATGGAAATAGTCTTGAATTCCTATTAAAAAACAGCCTTGAAAAGCCTTGAATTCCATATCTTCACATGTGTACGGACCCTGCAGTAATCAAGTTATGCAATATGCTTTCAGTTGATTGATTCTCTGATTGGTCAGCGATTTTAGCCGATGTGTATGGCCTCTTGACAGTCGGGTGCCATCTTGTTGAGTCATCAGTTTAGTTAGCACCCAACATTAGAGCACTCATTTAACATGACGCAACTGAATTACAATTCCGCTTAAATTCTGATCTTGGATGACTTAAACAGGGCTGGAGGGAGTGTCAGCAAAGTGGAAAAGGACGAAGGGTTGTGTGTTTGTTTATGTGTGTTTGTTTATGTGTGTTTGTTTATGTTGATTTAAGCTAAGATTCCATATATGCGGTATGCAAATGCGAATGCGACAAAAAATGGCAAAGCATATAAATACACAGTGGTGCTTCCATATGTCCGAATGCGAATATGGATGCAAATGCAGCCAGTGGATCGCTACATGGACCGATCAATGTGAATGCAAATACTACTGCGTTTGCCATAGAAAACAATGGTATCTTTTACTTTCCTTCACAAATTTGTAGAAAGAAAGACCGAAAATAGCATCGATATCTATGTCCCATTCACATTCGCATGTCATATACGACATATATGGAATCTTAGCTTAAGCAGGGGAAATTTCAATCGCGGACAAGTCTTCATCATTCTACTTCTCCTTGTCATGTCATAGTAATGCCGAACGCTAAGCTAGATAGCGGCGAGTATCAATGTTTTAAGTCATTTGTTTGACTCAAGCAGGGTTCGAACCCAGTGGTTTGAATCACAGGACCTACCAAAACGGGAGCTGGGCGCTCAACTCATTCGGCCACCCCGTTGTAGTACATCTAGTCCTCAAATAGTTAGCATAAAAAGGGCGGGAGATTGTCACGTGACCTGCCCTCTAAAAGAGGGGTGTCGTCTGGCATCATCGCTGTACGCAGCAGGAGGCCTGATGCTATTTATATTACATCATGTATAATACAGTAAAACCTCTCTAACCGACCACCTCCACAGATCAACCGCCGCCCTATATCGATCGCTTTATTTGGGTCCCAAACGATCGCCCAAACAATACCATTGTAACGATTAAAAAAAACTCACTAAGCCGACCACCTCCCTAAATGGACCATTGGTCGGTCGATTTAGAGTGGGTTTACTGTATATAAACCTACACCAAATATATATTGCTATGGTGATAATCCAATATATCACACGTATTTTATACAGATCAATTAAGCCTACGCCAAATATATATTATTATGCTGATAATCCCAATATATCATACATATTTTATACAGGTCAACTAAACCTACACCAAATATATAATGTTATAGTGCTGCCCCACTGGGAGACCAGGCCACCATCACCATGACCTAATATCCCACTCAGTCACATTATCCTGACACTGAGCCAACCAGTACTTGCCCTATCCTAATAATGCCGAGCGCCCAGCTAGGAAGCGACACGTATCAATTTTGAAAGTCATTGGTTTGACTCGACCAGGTAGTGTAGCGTAATGTGTGGGGTAATGTAGATCATGTTTAAAGCTACGTACTTCACCACAGTATAATATTTCTGGTTGCTCGGCCGCATGAACACCAGATAATACTACATAACTCTTCCCCTTCATTTCACCTGTGATGCAATCATCCTAAATCAATATAACCAACTCTGGAACCAGTACTTAAAAGAGAAAGGAAAACAGATGAACAGTGAATAAGTTGTGCTTTATTTGCATCAACCCCTGTCCCCCTACATGTGACCTATCACCTTCACTCCTTACCTGTTGTCCACACTATGTCTCATTACCTTACTTCTATATAGGAAGCAGTGCCTACAGCCCTGGGAACTGGGGTCCCTTGGGTGTTGCACTCAACTCAATTTGGAATATGTGAATTTGGATAGCATCAGACAGAGTGTCTGGGGTCCTGCTCTAGAGTAGGTCTGTCTCACTCAAGAGCCAGGAGTAGAGTGGTCACTCTCCAGTGAGACTGAAGCAGTGTCCTGAATAAGTAGTTAAATCTCAGTGTCAGGCTAGTGTGGTCAGAAGGCCAAGGTAGCGCAGGTGACTGGGCAGTCCCACAGTCAGCCAATCAGGCGCCCCCACAGCTACGGTGGGAGCCAACCCCCAGTGGAGGTGGCTGTCACTCAATTCAGCTGCAGGTGGTGCCCTGAGTGCATATGCAAATGAGGCTGAAGGTGGGCCTTCCCCATGGTCGTGGGTGAACAGGTAGTTGTATACAGTTACAGATATATATATATATTCAAAATGTCCTTTTTCTCCAATTGCACTCTTTATGAATACATAGAGAAACATTTCAATAATCATGTGCAGTCTCTTTTAAAGGAACATCTCTTCATTAACATATATTTCACACAGTTTATATCATGTCATCATGGGAGTGGGGTATTATTACTTTTAGTTTATATAACCTTGTCCCCACTCCGTCGCCCAAGAATAATAATGCTCTCTGCCCATATATAATTCTTAACTGAAAATCCATATATTTTTACAACAGGAACCGACAGTGTTCTTATCTGTTGAATAACTCAGTACGAGATCTTTAAATATACTCACAGGACAACCACACCATTCACCATAACGAAACACTAACGGTTTTAGCTGCAATTACTTTGTAATAAAAAACCCAAATTCGTTTTACAGAAATAGTTTGAATCTTTTAAACCACTCCTCCCTCTTTTACTTTCTTTGACATGAAGATAATTATTAGTAGAATAACTTTATCAAACTAATTAAAGTTGCATAGTCCGATGGTTGTGAGTTTCGGCAATTTTCTTAGATAAATACATTCGATTGATCATTTTAATCTAACTTACTTTAGTTTGAAATAACTTTTATTTTAAATGGCTACCTTTGGAGATAGTTGAAGTGAAAACATGTCAAACTAATTTGGGCAAGCATGCCCAAATTCTGACACCACAGGGACAAGTTCTATTAAACCGGCATAGTATCCCCTTCTATGCAGTGACAACTGCTTAATAAGCACGCCAGTGTCTAAGTAGGATTCAATCTATGTGTTGTTGGTTTTGAAAATTTGATGCTTTCATTGGAGTAGGCAGCTTTAATGACATACACATAATGATGATGATTGGTTGGTTGTTAGAGTTTTACGTCCTCGTAACATCTAAGGTCATATCAGGACAGGTACCGACTTGTGACAGTGCACACTTATGGTGACCTTATAGTGCTGCCCCACTGCGAAATCAGGCTGCCGCCACCATGACCCGCTATCCCACTCAGTCACATCATGACACTCAGCTAACCAGTCCTTGCCATATCCTATTAATGCCGAGCACCAGGCTAGGAAGCGACAAGTCTCAATTTAAAAGTCATTGGTTGTTGTTGGAGTTTTACATCCTGGCAACATCTAAGGTCATGGTGAGTTACTCATGGTGAGTTAATAGTGCTGTCCCACTTGGAAATCAGGCCATCAGCACCATGACCCGATATCCCACTCAGTGACATTATCCTGACACTGAGCTAACCAGTCCTTGCCCTATCCTATTAATGCCGAGTACCAGGCTAGGAAGCGACAAGTATCACTTTGATAAGTCGTTGGTTTGACTCGACCGGGAACCAAATTCTCGACCTTCCGCATGTGAGGCCCGCGCTCTACTGACTAGGCCACCGCGCCCGGTAACAGATAATGAATAGTGCAGTTCACCAACAGTATGTTTCGGTCATGATAAAGCCAGATGGGAAGTTCTAACAGTTAGAGTGTCCGCGTTCCATGTTGAAGATATGGGGATCGATCCCCGGCCGAGTCCCACCAAAAATCTACACCGTTGCAGTTGTCGCAACCTTGTCAGGCAATGGCATATTGGCTCAGTATCCGGGTAATGAAACTTAGTGGGATAACAGGTCATGGTGCCGGCTTAATGGTAAACCAGTGCGGCAGCACCATAAACCCGCTCTTACTGCACATGGTCACAAATTGCTATCTGCCATGATATGGTCTCAGCTGTTGCTGAGCGGTAAAACGGCAATAAATCAGTCAATTAAGGGTGACGCTAAAGACCACCAGGCGGCCCTAGCGGCAGTCTCGTTGTAATAACACCACCATCTTGTTTGACGTCATCGTTTCCGTTGGCTAGAATTTCTCCCAGAGGCGGTTATTTTTCACCGCCTACAGACCGGACACGGTAACCAAATCGGTAGAGCACAGGCCAGCCATGCAGGAAATGGGCAATTTGGTTCCTGGCCAAGTCAAGCCAATGACTTACAAAATTGATACTTGTCACTTCTTAGCTTTGCGCTCAGGATTAATAGGATAAGGCAATGACTGGTTAGCTCAGTGTCAGGATGATGTGACTGAGTGGGATATTGGATGATTGGGTGGGGCAGCCCTGTAAAGTCGCCATGAGTGCCCACTGTTACAAGTCGGTACCCGTCCTAATATGACCTTTTGTGTTGCCAGGACATCAAACTACAACAACAAAAATGAAAGTGAACTTGATATATAGGACATATACTGAAGGACAGGGTTTGGAGGGACAACCCCCACCCACCCCCTCCACACGCACTTCCGGTGTATAAGAACGCCAGATGGGAGCCTCAATGCTCATTGGAGACAGCAGACACTAAATGTACTACAAATCAATGGCAGCCGTGCAGAGATTAACACAGGGTTCTAATGCTACACGCAGGAATGTGTTGTGAGTGTCGTCTCTCAATGAAGCAGGGATGAAAGATTTCCGCCATTTCGCGGATTCCTGCCATTTTTTATTTTCACCAATTAACGTTCACTAAATGCCATGGATATAACAGCAATCGGCCTCCATAGGGTGAAGCCATTTGCAATTGAAAGAACAGCTCTGATTGGCTGAGACCACTGAAACCCACAGCGTTTTTGCCTCCTACCTGAAAAACACAACATCTCGGAGTCGACTCCGAGGCGCACATTGAATGCAAATTGGCCAAGAAGACGTTGCGGAGCCGTCTCAGAGTCGACTCTGAGGCCTACCCTGAACGCGGCCCTGACCACAAGTGGAGTGTGTGGGAGTGGGGGGTGGGGGTGAGGGTGGGGGGGGGGGTATCCACAATGGTTTGTTACCAGAAAGAGCTTGTACTCGGGGACTCTTTGTAACTGTGGTGGCGATATTTAATTCCTTCTACCCCGCTATTTCTGGATGCTTTCACAGCCTGCATTAGAGCAGTTCATGGTCCAGCAGGGTTTGATTCATCCGAGAGTGGCTTGCTCTGTCCGAGACTGAGAACTTCCGCTGGTTAGGCTATTAATAGCACGAGGCGGCTATTGATACGGGAAGTGGGCCCACTGCACTAACACACCACCCGCTGTTGCTGAGACCGTGCATTATGGCGTGTGGGTGTGGGTGTCTGTGTGTGTGTGTGTGTGTGTGTCTGTGCATGTGTGTGTGTACGGTTACACTGAAAACACAAGGACATTTACTTCAAATCAATATGTATTCTATTGGGATTATGAAACACCATGTAAAAAGCAAATCAGTTTATCCTGAGCAAATGCATAAGCCGATAGTATGTTGATCGTTACAATGGACAAAGTGTTGTCCCATATTGCTTAGCACCTTTTGAGACAGCCTCATATATCAATTTTCCCAATTCTATCTGATATTTTCAGATACTAAGATGTTTTCTTTTAAATCTGAAAGGAAAGCCCCTAAAAATATGTAGCAGTTAAAAATCTTTCGAGGAATTGATTAAGCTTCCACCAGACTCCGTGGCCGAATCGGTAGAGGTCAGGCTCCCCGTGTGGAAGGGTGGACGTTCGAATCCCGGTCGAGTTAAACCAATTACCGTATATGTCCCAATAGACGTGCACTGCGCGAGTGCAGACACATGAATGTGCCCCTATTCAAAGTTAAAGAATTTCATGGATTTGTTTTTGTTGTGCCTCTTAAATAAAGTGGGATTTTCTTATTTTATATGCATTTAGTCTGAATATGATCATACATTTTATTTGTTTTTGCCGAGCCTCTGAAATAAAGCGGGATTGTTTTATTTTATGTGCATTCAGTCTGAATATGATCATAAATTTGTGCACGCTTTCAATCTTGAAATAGGGCCGTGCTTCTATTGGGACATATACGGTACTTATAAAATTGATTCTTGTCGCTACCTAGCCCGGTTCTCTGCATTACTAGGATAGGGCAATGACTGGTTAGTTCAGTATCAGGATAATGTGAGTGATTGGCAAATTGGCTCATGGTGCCGCGGCCTGGTCTCGCAGTGAGGCAGCACTATAAAGTCACTGAGAGCGTACTGTCACAAGTCGATACCCGTCTTGATGTGACCCCAGATGTTTCTAGGACGTAAAACTCCAACAAACAACGACCAAACTCTTCCTTTGTTAACGTATTCAATAACAATAAAACATGTGTTTTACAAATGTGTAGTTTTTATTTACTAAGACAATTTTGATTCCAGAATTTGGCCTATTTTTGTGAAAATTTGATAAACTGTTAAAGGCAAGCCACTGCTCTTAAAGCTCGGCATTATTAGGATAGGGCAAGGACTGGTTGGCTCAGTGTCAGGATAATGTGACTGAGTGGGATATCAGGTCATCGTGCTGGTGGCCTGGTCTCCCAGTGGGGCAGCACTATAAAGCCGCCATGAGTGCGCACTGTCACAAGTCGGTACCCGTCCTCATATGACCTTAGATGTTGCTAGGACGTAAAACAATAACACACAAACAAACAAACTTCTCTTAAAGTTGCATAGTCCGATAGTTTTTAGTTTCTTACATTTTCTGAGATAAATATATTAGGTCGATCCTTATAATCTACCTTACTGTAGATTGAAGTTAACTTTTGAGATTTAAATTGTGACCATGCAAAATTAATTTGGGAAAGCACACCAAAACTCTGACAACATAGGATTCTGCAGTAACAAATGCAATTAGATTGACTCAGTTGTCCCCTATAAGTGGCGACAAAAGTTTCCTAAGCGCACTAGTATCTAAGTTACAGATGTAGAATCAAATCTAGATAATTGCTTTAGTTTTGACAATTTAAATTTCCATCGGACTAGGCAGCTTTATTTTAGTCATGAAATGTGCACCTTGTTATCGCCATAATTGTGGTCTTGGTTGTCCATGTGGTAAAAATACCACATGTTTTTTCCCTTTTCTCCTTTTTCCAGGCAAATTTCCTCACCTGGTTGTCACCTGTAATGAGAAACTAGCAGACCTCTCCCCCGGCGGGCTCGAGTCTGTCGTCGATTTTGGCGAAGTTCCGATTGGAGAGCACACGGAAAGGTGGATCGAACTCCGCAACGTAACACCGGTCAGACTCACCCCTATTTCTTTAAAAGAAATTAGTTCATTAAGAATACCAACATTACATCTTTGCTTCCTCGCGCTCTCCCCAATTCTGTGTCTTCTTGTAATGTTAATGTTGGTGTGTCAGTAAAACGGCCCCATGTGATGGGATATGACAGTTATTAGTTCGCCCCCTCGATAGAGGTGGGGGTGGGTGGGGGAGGCTGTTTTCCCCTGACAATTCAGACGGTGTAAAACTCAGACAGTGGAAGCCATATACTATGATTTTAGCAAGATTTGTCCTGTTAACATCTAACGTCATATCAGGACAGGTACCGATTTGTGACTGCGTACTAATGACAACTTTATCACTTGGAAATCATGCCGTTAGCACCATAACCCGATATCCCACTCAGTCACATTATCCTGACACTGAGCTAACCAGTCCTTTCCCTATCCTATTAATACTGAGCGCCAGGCTAGGAAGTGACAAGTATCAATTTTGTAAGTCATTGGTTTGACTCGACCTGGAATCAAACTCGCGATCTCCTGCATGGTATTTTGGCAAGATTTCCTTCAATTCTCCGTTGACTGAAGGAATGGCCTAGCACTTAGTAGCAGTAGAATGCACGTGTCTCATATGAGAGGTTGTGGGTTCGATCCGTGGTAAAGTCAAACCTAGGCACTTGTTACTGTTTCATCTGGTGCTGTGCATTGCTAGGATACGGTTAGGGCTAGTTGGTTCAGTTTCAGGATAAGGTATGAATGAGGTATATCTTAATCAGTTAATGATAGTGCCACGTTATCAGTCTTGTATGGATGGCAGAAGTGTTCACTGTCACAAGTGAACGACGGGACGCGATGGCCGAGTGGGTAGACTGCAGGCTTCCCATGTGGAAGGTCGGGAGTTCGAATCCCAGCCGAGTGAAACCAATGACTTACAAAATTTATACTTGTCTCTTCCTAGCCTGGCGCTCGGCATTAATTAGATAGGTCAAGGACTGGTTAGCACAGGATAATGTGACTGAGTGGGATATTGGGCCATGGTGCTGGTGACCTGATTTCCCAGTGGGACAGTACTATAAAGTCACACTTAGCGTGTACTGTCACAAGTCGGTACCTGTCCTGATATGACCTTTGGGTGTGGGTCATCCTATCGAACCTACTCAGTGGACATATTTGCAGTTTGGGCTATTTTCCATTCCAACCAGTGGTCCACAAAAGGTTAATCACATGCTGTGGTATGTGCTGTCCTATCTGTGTGAAAGTGCATATAAAAGACCCCTTGCTGCTTATCGGAATGAGTAGCCTCTGTGGCGGAAGTGGGTTTCCTCCAAAGAAATGTGTCAGAATGACCATATGTTTTACGTCCAATAGCCGATGATAAAAATCAATGTGCCCCAGAGGCATCGTTAAATAAAACAAACTTTCCTTTGTTATGACCTTTGATGTTGCTAGGACGCAAAACTCCAACAACAAACCAACCAACTTGGCGGTGTATGCCTGTGCTACTGCAGCAGCTCTCGGTGTTTCCTTGCAGGTGTCGGCCGCCTTCCACATTCACCACTCGACCAGTCAGCTCACCATCGACAACGTGTTCCAGTGTTCGCAGAAACTGGGCGTCGTGCCCGCCTACAGCACCCTCCGCATCCCGGTAGGTGCAGCCAAACCGAGGCGTGGGGGGGGGGGGGTACTCCACTGCCAAATAGCAGCTACCCATGAGTGTGTGTGTGTGGGTAGAGGGTACTCCACTGCCAAATAGCAATTATCCACGAGGGTGGGTGGGTGGCACTATATTTCTAAACATCAACTACCCCATTAGGGTGTATACATGTGTGGGGGGGGGGGGGGCACCCCACTGGCAAAAAGCAGCTATCCACGAGTGTGTGCCAACTACCCCACTAGGGTGTATGTGTGTGTGTGGGGGGGGGGGGCAGCCACACCAACTACCACACTAGTATGTATGTGTGCTGGGGAGAGGGGGGGGGGGGCACTCCACTGCCAAACAGCTACCCCACTAGGGTGTATGCGTGTGTGTGTTGGGGGGGGGGGGGGCAGGCACATCAGCTACCGCACTATTATATATGTGTGCGGGGGAGCGGGGGGCACTCGACTGCCAAATAATAGCTATTCTCGAGTGTGGGTGTGGCTGTGGGGGGCACAGGCTACAACACTAGTATGTATGTGTGCTGGGGAGGGGGGGGACTCCACTACCAAACATTAGCTACCCACAAGTGTGGATGGGTGTGGTCACTACGGTACCCGCTGTGGTGTATATGTGTGTGTGGAGGGAGGAACTCCACTGCCAAATATCAACTATCCACAAGTGGGTGCGGGTGTGCACGTGGGTGGGGGGAACTACATTACCAAATATCAATTAACCGACTAGGGTGTATGTGTGGGTGTGGGGTGGGGTGGGACGCACATCAACTACCCCGCTCGGGTGTGCGGGGGAGGCACTCCACTGCCAAATACCCACGAGTGTGTGTGGGTAGGGGGTCACTAACATTAACTACCACACTAGGGTGTGTGTGTGGGGGGGGGTACATCAGACTAGTAATATACATGTATGTGTATGTGGGGAGAGGGGAGCACTCCACTGCCAAATACCAATTATCCAGAGGGAGAGAGAGAGAGGGTTCGAATCCCACGATCTACCAAAACGGGAGACGGACGCTCAACTGATTCGGTCATCCCGTCTGGCTAGATTTGTGAGAATCACATTTCAAACGACACAGAACATTCACCATTCATGAATCACCTTTAACTGACGCCAGTTCATAACAAACGGTACAGCGGACGCGGTGGCCGAATCGGTAGAGCGCAGGCCTCCCGTACGGAAGGTCGGGAATTCCCAGTCGAATCAAACCAATGACTTACAAAATCGATACTTGTCGCTTCCTAACCAGGTGCTCTGCATTATTAGGATAGGGCAAAAACTGGTTGGCTCGGTGTCAGGATAATGTGACTGAGTGGGATATCAGGTCATGCTGCTGGTGGACTGTTCTTCCTTCCTGTGGGGCAGCACTATGAAGTCACCATGAGTGCGCACTGTCACAAGTCAGTACCCGTCCAGATATGACCTTAGATGTTGCCAGGACGTAAAACTCCAACAACCAACCAACTAACTGCCAGTATGTTCTTTTGCAGTTCATTTACACACCGAACACAGTGAACTGTAAAAACATTGATTACTTCAATGTTGTGACGATGGACAACATCAGTAAGAGCGTCATCAAATGTGTCGGGGCCTCGAGAGGTAAGAATCGACAATATCAGTAAGAGCGTCATGAAATGTATAAGGGCCTCAAGAGGTAAGAATCGACAAAATCAGTAAGAGCGTCATCAAATGTGTCAGGCCTCAAGAGGTAAGAATCGACAAAATCAGTAAGAGCATCATCAAATGTGTCAGGGCCTCGAAAGGTAAGAATCGACAATATCAGTAAGAGTGTCATCAAATGTGTTGGGGCCTCGAGAGGTAAGAATTAACATTAGTAAGAGCGTCATCAGATGTGTTGGGGCCTCAAGAGGTAAGAATCGACAGTATCAGTAAGAGCGTCATCAAATGTGTCGGGGTCTCGAGAGGTAAGGCGCACCCTGTGTGGCTACAGGGAGTAGCAGCCAGTACATGCTAGTCTTACAACTAGTAAAATTACAAAAAAAATAATGTAACCTAGAAATACAGATGATGTTTAAATGGATTAACACAAAGAATAGTAAAAGCTGGATTTTGAACTGTTTGCAATCTACAAATAGTTACAAGCCATAAACAAGAAGTAAGAAAATCAAAATTATTACTAAAACTAAATTCAAAAGATTTGAATCAAATTGGACGAGTGCTGCCCAGCGGGGAAAACAAGTGTTAGCACACTTACCCGTTATGAGCAGGGTAAATGAATTCATCACCAAAAAAAACCCCAAAAAGAAGCAGCAATAAAGCTACACGCCCTAATACAAACAGCATTTTAAACCTAGGCGTTCGCAATAACTGGATCCTACATTTCCGATGTTGAACATTTATTTCAAGTTGGTGATCCTCTGATATGATACTCGAAATAAATGTGTAACCCAACTTTTAACCACCATATCCGGCATTTCGGTGTGCACACCAACATTAATTTGGTCTATTGTCACTTCAAATATCCAGATTTAACTCTTTAAAATTAAAATTCCATCAAACTAAAAGTAAATTAGATTATGTCGATCAATCTAATGTACCATATAATTTATTATGCGTATATACATGAAGAATGCCTCCTGATGTTTCTGGGCGGTGTCTTTCGGACACCCATCCTCACATATCAAACTAACTCGATATACTGATAGTCGGTCATTCTCTGCATCCCGCCGACTCTGACTCTTGACCAGCTGACCCCAACCGTCACTCGCTTTTACTGGCATAAACTCAAGATCGTCAGATTATATAACGGAATCCGATAACGGCACATCGTCGACTGCTTGAATCAGGCGGTGATTAACTTGTAAAACCTATCCCTTAATTAAACATCAACAATTCAACCTTGTGATCAACGAATATCAAGCACAAATGAACATTATTAAAGCTGCATAGTCCGATGTAAACATCAAATTTTCAAAACCGAACCATTTACGTCAATTTGAACCTACATCTCCAACTTAGACACTGGTGCATTTATGAAGCATGTGTTGCTGCCTAGAATGTATGACTGAGTTAATTTAATAGTTTTAATGCCACAGTTTTGACGTGCTTGCCAAAATGAATTTAGTATATTTGCACTTCAAATATCTCAAAAGTTAGCCATTTAAAATCAAAGTTCCTTCAACGTAAAGTAAGGGAGATTATACCGATCAATCTAATGTATTTATCTCAGAAAATGGTGCAAACTGAAAGCCATCGGAATAATTCTGAAACTAAGAAAAGTTTACATTAATAAAGCAAACACCATTGCAACACTGACCTAAGTATACTTTGTTCACTAATTCGGAAGTGGTGTAACCCCAGGCTTTCTGGATTAATGAAGTCCAACCCGTATTAGTACTATTAGTAATGTTATAAATATTAGTGGAGTACCAAACATACCAACTATTCTTAATCCACAATCAAATGCACCAACCCATTTTTAATCTAAAACCAGATCCACCAACTATTCCTAATCCACGATCAAATCAACCAATATGCTTGACAGATTGACTAGGTGAAATATGAGAAATATACACAGCTTTTTATCACTCAGATACAATCTCCGTATTACGACTTTTATTACACTTATTATCGCCAATGGTTGTAATTATTTTGTCATTTTCTAATAGATGGGAATTGATAGAAACACTGACTTTGGAATAGTTTCCCGCAGTAAGTTTGCGACTACAAAGCAGAGTTCTGTATGGCCTTAGTCACCCTGCTTCCATAAGACGCTAGCTACTTGTTATTCCCAACTGGCTGTGAACGATGGCTCCTCCCGTGTGTGTGTAATTTTACCCGTCTTAGTGCCAGCACTTGTCACACTTCACGACTACTATCATTCTTGTCTTGAAGCATTACGGTGATTGTTTCTGAGTGATAAGAAGCTGTTAAACGTTTCTCATAGTTCACCGAGTAGACTTACCAAGTGTAGGCCTCACTGGTTGATTGTGGCTTAAGTAGAGTTGGTGGATTTGGTTTTAGATTGAAAATAGTTGGTGAATTTGGTTTGGATTAAGAATAGTTGGTGCATTAGTGGGTTTTGGTTTAAAATGTTTGTTGCATTTGGTTGCTGACTAAGAATAGTTGGTGGATTTAATAGGCGATTAAAAATACTTGGTGGCTTTTGTCGTGTATTTGGTCAAGGCGTCCACCTCAAGGTCACTTCCAGAATAACATGTTGTGTCTCCTTCTCAGGTCCCATCGTGCGGTTTGACCACACCATAGTGAACTTCCTGCAAGTCAACGCCAACTACTCCGCCACCAAAGTGATCCAGATGTTCAACGATGCAGACTCGCCAGCTGTCTACCAGGTGAGCAGACCCACGTGGTACCGGTCACGTGGTGCCGGTCACGTGGTACCGGTCACGTGGTGCCGGTCACGTGGTGCCGACATCGATTATCGCGGTTCAGACCACTCAAATCATCCCAATTGTCATAATTTCAAATAGAACACCCCAAGGTGTACCTAAAGATACATGTCCCGTGAGCAAAATGATCCAACTGCAATGCCACACGTCTTGGCTGGGGGCATGATTAGGAGAAATGACGTCACATTTGTGCTGGTGCCTGTAGTGTCAGCCTGTACTGCTACGTGTACCTGATGGTCTGCTATCTGACTCTTATAAACACATATATGTGTGTTTGTTATAATTCTGCACCTAAATAGCCTAAATAATGGTTACTCATGGTTTGTGTTTTAAAATATGTAGTGGTGCAAGTTGGAAGCAGCCATACAAAAAAACCACCTTGTTTAATTATTTGTTCTGCCCTGAGCACATTCGTTTATGCAACCTGAGGATCTGCGCATGAGCTAAAAAGTGGTTGGGATGATCCGAGGTGATTAATCGATGTCGACCGTGGTGCCAGTCAGCCCGGCCAGACAGGTCGGGCTGACAGCGGGTCACCAGAGACCTCAGCGTCTCCGCCATCAAGGCTCATCCTGAGTACTGAGCAGTTATTGCCGGATATGGTACATAGTGTATATTTTACCTCGGTAAACAGCCTCAGGCTAGCCTCAGGCTAGGCAGAGGTAAGCACGTCCGGTACCGTGGACACTTCGCCTCTCCAAGACTCCCTATACTGATACCGTGTCGTGGGTTGCTAGTTTTGCTTCCGGCAAAATTAGTCTAGCATACACGCGAAATACGCATTACATTATAAACAACGCCAGAGAACGCATCATTATGAAGCATACTACGCCTCATTCAGGCCAGTTTCTCCTTTAACGTAGGTCCATTTGGACGAGATTATTTGTTATACACAACCCAGGAAATAGAACACTCGAGTGGGTTTCTCGAAGGAACAAAACCGGTCATTAGCGGTTATGTCAACACCCGGGTCACCGTGTGACTATGGGTAGAGATGTGGGTTTCGCCCTATCTCATGTGGAAATTCTCTCGTACTCTAATAGAGAGTAATGTTGGAGATGCTCCTGGGTTTCTTTTATAGACTCCCCTAGACAAAATTTTTCAGGCGTTTCTCCGAGTTTCGTAGCATTTTCTCCAACTTGTTGACGTAGTAGTCACAGGTGGGAGAAGTGTGCGGAACAGAGGGATGGGCGGGCCGATACACTGGTCCCGACCCCGCGTCAGGTTTGGGCTTGACCCACAACCCACGCACAAATTTAGCTTATTACGCCTTGTTATAACGGTATATTTAATAAAACACGTTCTCGTAACCACCCATAGAATACCCCCTGAGTTTGAAACAACCATATTGGGACATCTATATATACCGGGACTGACCAACATTATTTGTATTCAGGCTCCGCGATGGCCACGAAGCAGGAGTAAAGCGCGGTGCAGGCAGCACCCGAAGGGCGTGTTCCGAAAAAAGTGGGAGGGATAGAGGATACGACTCCACACCTAGTGTTGTCCGGGGCAGGGCCGTCGACACAGCCCCGGGCGCATATCCACTCCGACCCGGACGAGGACGCAGTGCCTGATGTGCCTGCGCCTCCAGATTGGGAGGCTCGCTTTGCAAGATTGGAAAGCCACATCTTGACTGCCAAATCGCCTGTGTCTCGGAAGCGGCGTAGGCCGAGTGTCCAAGAGGATTCGTTTGAGGATTTCTTGGACACAGACTCGGCGGTGGAGCTTAAGGCTCCTCCTCCTCCTTCTCCTAAACGGAGGAAGAAGAAGAAACAGGTGATTTCTTCGGGTGATGAATTCACCAGGGAGCGGGCAGAGACTGGTTTTCGCAAAAAGCGGAAGACTAAGTCCAAAAAGAAGAAGAGGAAGAGGAAATATTCTTCTTCTGATTCGTCCACTGAGTCTACTTCTACGGAATCAGACTCAGACACCATATATGAAGGTGTCTATGCGGACATTGGCACAAAAGTGGCTAAGAAGGTGGCGTCGCCCCCGGCACCGTCGTTTTACCACCCCTCCCCTACAGCGCGCTCGCCGAGCATGGTCCGCCCCATTCTCGCACGTTCACGGGGAACCGCGGAGGTTATCGTCGCAAGTTCGGAGATGAGTTTTCACCGTCATACACGGGCGATATCCCACCATCCATCATTATCCAAATGGATCGGGATGTCAATATGACGGCAAGAACCCGTACGCATTTTGAGTCTGATTATATTTGACCACGACCTGAATGGAGTAGGCAACCCAATCCAGGTCACGGTCCTATTGGCTAATAGGATGCAGAGTGAAAATAAGTTCTCGTCTTTGGCTAAGACACTGGACAAAGGCATTGCAGTGTTAGCGGCGGCAGGTAATTACCTGTCGTATCGAAGATATGAAAATGTCTTCAAGTCAGTTTGCACAGATGCTGGCAAGGAAGTGGCTCGCTCTAAGAAGGTTACCGATAATGAGGGGAAGGAGTTTACGCTTTATCTTGCTCCAGAGCCGATAAAAGGGAAACCCTTAGATAACACCAAGATGTTTGGCGGTCAACTACAATACCTCTATAAAGAGGTAGAGACTGCAGCCAAGAGTGGCAAAAACATGGATGGCAAGAAGAAACAGGAAGCTCCTCGTTTCAAAAAGTCATGAGGGGATTTTCGTCCACGACGGTTCACCAGAGGAACCAGACCGAGTTCAAGCTTCGGTCAAGGGTTTCGGGGCCGGGGCGCTCGCCCAGGCTGGACCGACAACACCGCACGGCCAATAGGCCGAGGGTTCAACTCGTCGAGACCTTTTCCCAGGGGCGGGTCCAAGTAGAGGTCCAAACACAAACTTTACAAGTCCCTGAAGCCTCTAAAAACACACAAACTGTAAGCAACTTTGTGGCTGGTAATATTAGTAATCATATTTCTGAGTGGCACAAAATTACTAGTGACCAAGAAATTATAAAAATAGTTAGGGGGGTTCACATTCCCTTTACACAAATTCCTGTACAAAGTATAATACCTTTTCCATATAACATTCAACCAGTTGAACGAGACGCACTAACTAAACAGGTACATAAATTCTTTGAGAAAGGAATTATACAAATAGTGACACACTGTTCAGGACAGTTTATTTCAAACATTTTCTCGAGACCGAAGCCTAATGGTGATGTTCGAATGATCCTGGATTTAACAATCCTTAATAAAAGGGTGGAATATCGACATTTTAAAATGTTCTCTCTAGATACGGCACGAGATCTGATTACACCAGATGCGTGGATAGCTAGTGTTGATTTACAGGATGCATATTATACGCTTCCCATAATGAACAATACCGAAAATTTCTTCGATTTTATTGGGATAACCAACTCTATGAGGTTATACCTGCATGCCGAATGCTTGAGCTTGGTGCGCCACGTTTATATATAAATTGCTTAAACAGTTTTTCGGTAATGGCGAGGAAGGGTGCACATAATGATTCCATCCATAGATGATTTCTTTTATTATAGTCATCAACACAAATTGGTTGTGTGAATGCAGTTTTTTGATTATGTGCATAACCACAAAATTGGGGTTTTATGTACATCAACAAAAGTCAGTGTTTAAACCAACAAAACAACTTAAATGTTTAGGGTTTATTCTGGATACACAGTCCCTTACAGGGTCGATAACAGAACAAAAACTAATTAAGTTTATGACTACAGCGACTCAGCTTATTAAGTTATCAAAGCCAAAAATTAGACAGGTTGCTGTTCTTATTGGCATAATGACCTCATATGCACCTGCTGTGTTATATGGGAAGGCCCATATTAAGTCGCTAGAAATAGATAAAAATTTAGCGTCAACACGAACTAAAGGCAATTTTGAGCGAAAGATGTTTATTTCGCAAGAAGGGTTACAGGATATTGGATGGTGGATGCAACATATAGCAAGTTCACCAAATCCAATCCGCATGGCGGAACCTAATACAGTAATTACTACTGATGCTTCATTAGAAGGTTGGGGAGCTCATCGAGATGGGGTCACAACAGGAGGTAGATGGCTTGATGATGAAAAATCAGACTATATTAATGCACTAGAATTGCGTGCTATTTATCTGGGCTTACGTAGTTTAGTAAAGAAAAATAAATCACAGGTTAGAATACTAACTGATAATACTACTTCCATGGCATATATTCGTAACATGGGTGGAACCAAATCAAAGTCTTGCAATCAGTTATCTAAACTGATTTGGAACTGGGCACAGGCTCAACAAGTCTGGCTGACGGTAGCGCATATTCCAGGGTCATAAAATACACTTGCAGATTATAAAAGTAGAAATTTCCATGACCATTTAGAGTGGTCTCTCTCTACACCTTTGTTTAACTTTGTTTGTGAAAAATGGGGTACACCTGAAGTTGACTTATTTGCATCACGAAATAATAACAAGTTACCCTGTTATGTTTCTTGGCATCCTGAACCGGATGCTTGGAAAGTAGATGCGTTTGCTATTACCTGGGAAAATAATTATTTTTATATTTCCCACCATTTAGCATTATCAGCCGAGTAGTGAGAAAAATCGGCTTGGAAGGGACACATGCGATACTGGTGGTGCCCGATTGGGACACGCAACCTTGGCTGCCAGTAGTTTCACAACTGGCAAAAGATCGTATACGATTCCCAAGAAAACTCGGGAATCTGACGCACCACGGACCGCTAGTGGTTCACGGCGACGTGTCAACGACGCCCCTATTGGCATTCTTTTTCTAAGGAAGCAGCTACAGCAATTTGGATTGGACAGAATTACTGAGGATAGGATAGTATCGGATGCCTGGAGGCCAGGAACTGTCAAAATGTATACAACCTATTTAAAGACATGGGGTGTACATTGTTTGTTAATGAAAGTTAAGCCAACAAATCCAAAGATTTCACAAGTAGCTTGGTTTCTTCGTTCTCTAGAGGATGAAGGACTTTCCTTTGGATCGATTAATGCGGCGAGGTGGTGCGTTATCATTATATAACCTAAAATTGAATGGAGAAACAGTTGAAAACATTATGTTATTTGTTATTTACTTTCGTTCAATTGATCAAAGGAATCCTCCAAAAACCAAAGTATAGTCGGTTTTGGAGGATTCCATAGTATTGTTTTTTAAGTTTTTTCAGCTTTTTGCTTGGCCACACAACTCGTGACAACGTGTGGTTAGATATAAAACAGTTAGTTTTAAGGTCGAGGTCCTGTTATCGCGGTCCTGTTATTGTTAGTAACCGGACACAGAGGACAGACGATTGTTGCTTTATCCTTAACTGGATTAGAAATAGACAAGGAACAAGCTACTTTTGATTTAGAAAAATTGCTTAAATCGAACACGTTAGGTGACCCTTTATCAACGGTTCACTTAGACTGTTTTCCGAATGATCGGAAATTATGTGTTGTGTCGGCCATACGGGCTTATATATACAAGACAAAGGATTTACGTGCATCACAACAACTATTAGTGAGCTTTATAAATCCACATAAGGCGATTTCACGAGACACACTTGCCAGATGGACAATTACGGTGTTGAAATTGGCTGGAGTGGATACGAGTAAATACTCTTCCCACTCAACTAGAGGAGCCATGGTCTCCAAGGCACGGGTGCTTGGTATTTCTATGAAAAGAATACTAGCGCATGCAGGCTGGAAGACGGCTAAGTCGTTTGCCAAAACATTATAATAAACACAAAAACTAGAAAAGCCTACCGGCGTTGCAAAGCGTCGTCTCGCCAACTAACAAGAAGAGGTGAGAACAAAAATTTAGAATGTTATAATAATAAGAAAGAATGATATTAAGGATAAAAATGAATTATGTAAAGGTCTCCCTAGCCTGAGGCTAGCCTGAGGCTGTTTACCGAGGTACAATAGTATAGTTATACGAGTCTTACCTTGGTACAGATGATGGATAACTGTTGTTTTACCGAGGTATAAGCCTCGGATAGATGTGGGCTAGGGCCCTCCCGCCACACCCTGCCACATCTATTCCGTTGGTGTACCTTTCGGTAAAGTAATAGTATCCATTGTTTGAAAGTCATTTTTATCCTCAATAAGTAGGTTAAGATTGCTGGTACCGGACGTGCTTACCTCTCCCTAGCCCACATCTATCCGAGGCTTATACCTCGGTAAAACAACAGTTATCCATCATCTGTACCAAGGTAAGACTCGTATAACTATACTAAATATATATATATAAGTATATGTACGGAGGGTCTGTATGGGGCCTGGAAAGTCTTGAAAAGTTTTGAACTTCATTTGCCCCATTGCAAGGCCTTGAAAAGCCTTGAATTTAACCTATTTTGGGTAATTCGTCTTGAAAAGCCTTGAATTCTATTAAACTGTCCCCACTGATCTAAATTAGTCCGAAATCGCCATTCGCAATTGTTGTTTTTTCCTGAAATCCGAATGAAAATAGTCTTGAACTCCTATCGAAAACAGTCTTGAAAAGCCTTGAAATAGCCTTGAATTCCATATCTTCACATGTGAACGGACTCTGTACTTTATGCACCATATCCGTACTCTGATGTGTGTTCTTGGTTAATATAGTATATATATATATAAATATATATTAATATATATATAGATATATATATATATTATTATAAATATTAAATAGTTAAATATATAGGTACATAAATATTCAAGTCAATTGCAATATCGTCTACAGTTTATTAAATATTATTTCTTTGAAAACAAGTCTCAGGTCTATAATAGGTGATCTAATTGAATTTGAGCATCAAAAAAACCTTTACAACATATTTAGGTCGTTCTCTGAAACTGGGTACTAAAGTGTGACATGGAAACTAAAAGTGAAAACATTCCAAATAATAGCAGAAAACATTTCAGATAATAGCAGAATCCATTTTCATATGAAGGTTTACGTGTTGTGCATATGTCAGAGTTGAAAAAAGTTATTTCACTTTTTCATTTTAATTCATAGAAATTGAGCAAAATGTTAAAATCACTTGTGTAACATGGAAATCTAACATACATCCAGAACATCATTTTAATCCACATAAATTCAAACAAAATTTGATTGAATACAGTTAAGCAAAACCAACCGTCTTACAAGAAAAAGGTGGATAAAAAGGGTTTAGTCTACTAACCATAACTCAACCATGCTGTCGATATGTACGTTTTCAACACAGAATCATACAAGCATACTTTTGATACATTTCGTGGGTTATATTAAATGCGTGTAGTATTGCTAACATATTTAACACATAGAGGCAGTAATGATAGCTATATCACCAGCATAACGTACACCAAATATGTGGTGCTCAGTTTCAGTGAACGACTCCTCTCCATTTCCATATTTTGTTAACAGGTATTCATTAACCGTGGTGAATTTCACTAGCGGACAATTGTTCCTGCGAGAATGACTTAGCATTGATATATATTTTGGTGGTGCTGCAGTTAGTTTTTGTGTGTGTCATTTTTAAATGCTGGTTTATTTACCCTGTCCATAACGTATAAGTTCATGAGAGAACTTGTTTTCAATGCTGAACAGCTTTAGTCATTAGTTTGTGGTTTATTATCTTGAATGGTGCAACTTTTTTGTTGTTTTTTTAGTTCATGCTGGACTCCGAGGAGAGCGTGTTCGGGATCAAGGACGCCAGAGGCACCCTGCCACCCAAAAGCCACCGCACCCTCGTCATCACTTTTGAGCCTCAGCACCCGATCAACTACTACCGCAGGGTTGCCTGCCTCGTCCACAACCAGGTGGGCTATTACAGGGGCTTACTGACCAGGCGGGATGGCCGAATGAGTTGAGCGTCCGTCTCTCGTTTTGGTAGATCGGACGATTCAAGCCCTGGTCGAGTCAAAGCAATGACTTAAAAATGTATGCTTGTCGCTTCCTAGCAAGGCGCTCGGCATTGTTAGGATAGGGAAAGGACTTGTTGGCTCAGTGTCAGGATAATGTGACTGAGTGGGATATCGGGTCATGGTACTGGCAGTGTGGTCTCCCAGTGGGGCAGCACTATAAAGTTGGCATGAGTGAAGACTGTCACATACAATATTAACCTGTGTAAATACATTATATGTTAGTGCAAATTGTGCATACATTATATGCCTGTGTAAGTTGTCCGTACAGCACAAGCCTGTCTAAATTGTGCATATGATATTAGTGTGTAAATTGTGCATGCACTATAAGCAAATTGTGCTATAAGCTTGTGTAAGTTGTGAATACATTATAAGCCTGTGTAAATTGTGAATACATAATAACCTTGTGTAAGTTGTGCATACATTATATGCCTACAATAAATTGTACATACACAATAAGCCTGTGTACATTATGCATATGCTATATTTGTGTAAATTATGCATAAACTAAGCTTGTGTAAATTGTGCATATGCTATAAGTCTCTAAATTGTGCATATGCTATAACAGTATAAGTATAAATTGTGCATATGCTATAACACCATAAGTATAAATTGTGCATATACTATGAGCCTGTGTAAATTCCTTAGGTCTGGATGTGACCCTGTCTGGATCCTGTCTCTATAAGCGTCATTTAAAAGCAAGCTGGTAGTGAGACTTGTCACGTGTTCTGCTATCACTGCTTATTTACTGGCATGTCCTGCTGTTTCCAGGGGAACATATTCGTGGACCTCCTGGGGACATGTCACACAGAAACCGCGAAGCCCAAGATCCTGCTGCAGAAGCACCTGGAGCAGTATCGTGTCAACCTGCACCGCGGCTTCATTCCAACCCCACCTGAGGTATGTTGTCCGCACACTGTGGCCATACAGTCTTGTACTGCTGCTATAGCAACACCGTCACAAAAGGAGTGGGACGTAGCTCAGGCAGTAGAGTGTCCACCTGTGAAGGTGTGGGTCATCGGATCGACCCTTCTCAGTGCATCCATTTGCTATTTTCCATTCCAACCAGTGGTCCACAACTGGTTCATGAAAGGCTGTGGTATGTGCTGTCCTGTCTGTGGGAAAGTGCATATAAAAGACACCTTGCTGCTTATCGGAAAGAGTAGCCTATGTGGCTGCAGTGGGTTTCCTCCAAAGAGATATGTCAGAATGACCATATGTTTGACGTCCAATAGCCGATGATAAGCCGATGATAAAAATCAATGTGCTCTAGAGGCGCCATTAAATCAAACAAGCTTTGCTTTAACAACACCATCACAGCAACCCACCGGTATTACAAACCCCAAAAACACACACGCAAACCACCATTGTACCAACCACTCACTTTATATTACCCATCAGACTCAGTATTCCGCACCGGAAGGACTGGTTGAGATGATTAATGCCCACTTCCAGTCCCGGTAGGGAGAGGTTACACGGCTGTCACTGGAACTGAAGTTCTGTCGTCAACAGGTGGCGCTCATATGCAATTTGACCCCTCTCTTCTCCCCTCTGAATTGGCCCTCATGTCACGCACTAGGTGGCGCCATCCTTGGGGCCAGCTTCTCTAATTTAATTATGTATCTTACTTATATGTATCTTACTAGGTACAGGCAGCGAAATTTAAAAATATGCACAGTGTACAATATTGTTATTCCTTCCTGTAGACATTGAATTTACAAACCCAAATCCAAAAAGAGTTAGGCTATATATATTATTGTTTTTGAGATAATCAATTTTAAAGAATTAATATATAAAAATGCATTAATTTCCAATTAAAAGTGGAACTTTGACCAAGTATAATAACAAGTGGAACCATGTCAGGTGTTTTCTGCTAACCAATTTCTATTGTACATATATAAAGGAATTTAAACTGCCAATTGCTAAATCAGTTCATCAAGCAGATTTTTAATAAGACGATGTCAAAAAGTGCAATTCGTAACAAAAAAATCTTTCTCATTTGGCCAAATAGCCATTTTCAAAGCATGGTATTTTCTTGAAAAACTGCAACAATACTGAATAAATGCAAAATAGTTCACATATTCATAACAGTTTAATAGTCTATTTTTTTCCAGACCTCTATCTGCAGAGATTCAAAAGATATTTGCATCCAAAAATGTGAAAAAGTGTAATTGTTTGCATGTAAACAACATCTGTAAGTGAAATTTGTATAATTTTCCTATCTTTGAAAGCTCATTGCAGCTAAACAACCTCTTGAATCTTCCTCAGATTTGGCACAGTATTACAATAAGCATTCCCTGAGACTAATAGATATTATGTATATCAATATTATATCCAAAAATATGGAAAATATTGAATTTTGATTGAACATATAAAGATAAATTGTCAAAAAACCAAATATATTAATTTGATGAATTTTTAAATGTTGATTGTAGCTTAACCAATTGGTGTATCATCCTATAAATTGACAGTGCATATCATCTGGAGGTAATACACATTATCGTTTTAATATTCAATCTAGAAATACAAAATGTGCATTTTGATTGCATATACAAAAGAAAAGTGTACAAAATCAAAAATATAAATTTGTTCATCAAGCTTTGAACACTCACTGTGGCTTATCTAATAGTTGGATCTCCTTCAAATTTTGCACACATATCATATGGAACTAATGCATATTAGCTATACCAAAGATTTAAATTAAAATATGAAAAGCTGTATTTTGATTGCAAATACAGATTAAAAGTGTATCAAACCAAAAATATTGATTTAAATAAATCTTTAAATATTCACTGTACCTAAAGTAATGGTTGGATCTTCCCCAAATTTGGTACAATATTAGATTATATATTTTGTGATATAACTCAATAGACATCAATGTCAAATACATGTTTCTAAATGGGTGTCATCATTGTGAAACTACTATGGTCAGCAAAGGCCCAAACAGGTTGGTGTCAATATTCTGCCTGCGCCTCCTTGGAATACATGGCACTATAGTAAGATTGGTATCATTAGAAAGGTAATTAAATTGTCTTTCTATCCATACCAAATCTTATTAGGTTTAAAATATTTTTTAATTCAGTAGATGGGCTTTAAACTTTCAAAATTATTTAAATTGCAGAATTTGACCTGATTGACCTTTTTGACCTAGGGCAAACCATATATGGTTAGAAAGGTGAGGTCATTGCGCTTCTTGTGATACCATCCCTGACTTTCTCCGAGGTAGTGCAAGGAAGCGCGAGCCCGTTAAAAATACCCTGTTTTAGCAGTCGTTTTCATTTAAATCAGGAATGAAGGAATATTCACTAAATACACTCATCATACAAATGGAGTTTACTTAAATACAAATTTACTATTTATTCTATCCAACAACACCATCGGATAGAACATATGTTGATGTTATAGGTTATGTAGTTTCATCTAAATCATATACATACAGACATAGTTACAAGCATGTGAATATTGATGAAAAAAGCACCATTCCTGGACTTTTAATGGGCGCTGCCGGTACCTAATCTTACTCATCTATCTTACTTATATGTATCTTATAAATGTATATGTATCTTACTTATCTGAATCTTATTTATATGTATCTTACGCATATGTATTTTACTTATATGGATTTTATGTATGCATCTTGCTTATATATATCTTACATATGCATCTTACTTATATGTATCTTACATATGTATCTTACGTATATGTGTTTTACATATGCATCTTACTTATATGTATCTTACATATGCATCTTAGCAGGTTATTAGCTGGCCACTCTGACAGATCTAGCCGTCATAGACAAAGGCAGCAGGACACTCTCAGATTGTATCCAACTCTTAACCACTCTTCCTACAAATAAACCAAAATTAATTCTAAAATATTGCTCATCAAGGATACCTGTGCAGTCAAACCAATAACTTAACAAATTTATACTTGTCGCTCCTAGCCAGGCGCTCGGCATTATTATTAATAATGCCGTTCCCCATCCTAATAATATTATGATGGGGCGAGGATTGGTCGGCTCAGCGTCAAGATAATGAGATTGAATGGGATATCAGGTTATGATGCTGGTGGCCTGATTTCCCAGTGGGGCAGCACTACAAAGTCGCCATGAGTGCGCACTGTCACGAGTCAGTACCCCTCCTAATATGACCTTAGATGTTTCCAGGACATAAACCTCAACCAACCAACCAACCAACCAATCTTTGGTACCATTTCTTGCCTATCCCAGTGAGGGGGAGGGCACCTCACCATGTCCTCTCTCGGTGCTAGGCCGGCACACCTCCGTTCTGAGACACTACATGTCAAGCTGAATTGGTTTTGAATCCTCCGAGTGTCAGTTAAATTTACACTTAAAGTGATACAGCGCGACCTTGTTGACGTAGTACTCATGGGAACCACCAGGTGGCAGAAGCCACAGAGCTGGCAACCATTGTGATTGCTGCGGAATCATTACGAGTTTCTGTGACTGAGTGGGATATCGGGTCATGGTGCTGGCGGCCTGATTTCCCAGTGGGGCAGGATTATAAAGTAACCATCAGTGTGCACTGTCACAAGTCGGTACCTGTCCTGATATGACCTTAAATGTTGCCAGGACGTAAAACTCAAACAACCAACTGTTACAAAGGGACGGTCAAACTTATCTCCAGTAAAACCTAAATCGACCTGAGTGAAAATGGACTATGTCGTAATTCACCCAATATGTCGCAATTTGCGTGAAAAAGATTATATTTGAGCAATTTCAAATGTTGGCAGCTATGGGAGCTGTAGGTGAAGGTCAGTTCCAGTGTAATCGATATGTGGGTCGCCATGGTGACAGTCGCTAATAAAAGCCGCCATTAGCAGGCTGTGTAATTTGATGGTGTTGCTTTCACGGCCTGGGTCAGAGCTGTCCGAACAAACCAGCCCATACTGAAATGAAACCTCCATGCCACCACCTCTGCCACTTTGGATTTCCACCGCTGTGTATAACTTACAGCGTCATCAAAAGCCAGTTGCTCTCCTACCATGTACGTGGTGTGGGAGGTTAAAATCCCTTGGGTCGGTAAAAGTGTAGGCTCAGGTTTTCTATCAACCAAGAGTCTAATGGTGAAAACAAGTCTTTTCAGACTTATCCATGATAGGCAGTATACAACAAGATAAAATAATTCTTTTAAATAATAGAAATCACTGGGCTCATGCAGTTCAGAGTCTCTGTGACTTTGACCTACTACTTCTGTGGGAATCATCGTAATTATTTAAAGATGTGTTCACCAGATTTGAACAGGAATTCCTTAAATGACCATCTTGATATGACCTTAGATGTTGCTGGTACGTAAAACCACAACAAACGAAGTTTAGATGAATATTAGTTCCATCTTAATCAAATATTCCAATCTTAGAAATATGAGCTGAATTTCCATTGGGGCCTGTTTAATGTCAGTATTCCACAAAATAACACTTGAAGTAACCAATCAGAAGCAGATCAGATCTAGAATATTACCTTTTTGTTATTTACACTTAATTAGTGACAGACCATTGCGGTCATGTTAGATGTGTTACACCTTTTGTATGTCTAAGTGCACCGTTGTATTGAAGTAGTCTTAGCTTAGTTTAGCAACAAGGAAAAGTAGTTTTTGTGACTAAGCAATAAAAAAACCCTGAGAATTTCAAGATTTTCCTAATACACATATTTGACATTGAAAATATTTTCTCTTGAAGATTTATACTGCCTATCATGGATAAGTCTGAATAGACTTGTTTTCACCATTAGACAATTTGTCGATAGAAAGTCAGAGTCTACACTTTTACCGACCCAAGGGATTTTTAACCTCCCACACCACATATACATGGTATGAGAGCAACTGGCCTTTGATGACGCTGTAAGTTATACACAGCTGTGGAAATCCAAATTGGCAGAGGTGGGGTCACGGGGAATCGAACCACTGACCTTCAGATTAGGAGTCCTTGTTCGAAAAAAGCCAGACACTCTAACCACTCTGCCACAGAGAACACCATTTTGATGTAATGAAGTATTATTATATTTGATTAATTGTGACAAGCATGCCAACACTCTGACACCATAGTCTTCTACAGTAACAGGTTCTATTCAATTACCTCAGTAGTCCCTTCTATGTGGCAACACATGTTTAATAAGTGCATCAGTGTCTATACAGCAACTGCTAAATGTCAAGACCCTTGGTTTAAGGTTACATAGATTTTGAGTTTCTGTCATTTTCTGAGATATAAATAATAGGTTGATCGTTATAGTCTACCTTACTTTACTTTGAAGTAACTTTCATTTTAAATGACTAACTTTTGAGATATTTGAAGCGCAAACATTCACAGTTAATGTTGGCAAGCACACCAAAACTCTGAGACCACAGGCACATGCAGTAACAGGTTCTATTAAATTGCCTCAGTGTTCGTCTGTGAGCTGACACATGTGTAAGAAGTGTTGTCTCTAAGTTAGATATGTAGAATCAAATCCAGATAATTGTTTTGGTTCTGAAAATTGTATGTTTTCATCGCACTATGCAGCTTTAATGCGTGTATAATCACAAACCCAGCGTCTGTCCACTTGTCTTCAGTTACGGTCAGTCGTTCTCAGAAACCGTGTACCAACTATTTGGTTTTGGCATTACATTGTTAAAGTTGCATAGTCCGATGGTTTTGAGTTTTTCTCATTTTCTGAGATAAACATATTAGTTTGATCATTATAATCTACCTTACTTTAGTTTGAAGTAACTTTGATTGTAAATCGCTAACTTTTGAGATATTTGAAATGGAAACATCATAAATTAATTTTGGCAAGCTTGCCAAAACTCTAACACCATAGGCTTATGCAGTAACAGGTTCTGTTAAATTGACTCAGTATTGCCTTCTATGCAGCAACACATGTTTAATAAGTGCATCAGTATCTAAGTTAGATATGTAGAATAAAATTTAGGTAAGTGTTTTTGTTTTGAAAATTTGATGCTTCATCAGACTGCAGCTTTAATCGCTTAGCCTTTTTTTGGGGAGGGGGATGGGGCTAGTAAGTCAAGTAGTTATTGGTGACTCTGTATTATGTATGTTAGCGATACATGTTTTTAATCTATCCCACAAAATGTATACAAAATATGATTTTGTGCTAAAGTGAAAATATGAAACTTTGCTTATTGACACCTTCCATATCTACCCAAATTGCTTAACTGTAATTAATCATATCTTGTTTGAATTTGATGTGTGTGTTAAAATGATGTTATGGATGTGTGGTAAAATGATGTTATGGATGGATGTCGCACAGTTAATTTTAACGGCTTTCTCAATTTGTATAAGATCAAAATTAAAATGTGAAAAAAAATATTAACTGACATGCACAACATATAAACCTTCATATGAACATGGATTCTGCTATTATTTTTAATGTGTTCTGGTATTATTTGGAATGCTTTCACTTTTAGTTTCCATGTCACAAAAGTGGTGCACAGTTTGTGAGAACGGCCCATATAAGTAGTTAGTCACTTCACCCGTGTGTCAATCCTCACTTGCAGCAACTCAGCCAGATGATAAGGGATGCAGAGTTAATGGTTGACAGCCAAGGCTGTCTCTTCAAAGTGAGTTGTTGCTTCACGTTGTCTTTGCTTTCCTTGTGTTAACTAAAATTGTGTGGTGTGTTAGCTTGGTTGCCCCCCATGAACAAGCTTGGCATAAAGCATGACGTCATCGGGACCAGTGTAGGTTTCCTCCACGCACCTGTGCTACTCTGCGGCAGAGCAGTCAAGGCATTAAGCATGTAGGTCCAATTTACTGTCATATTGTGCAATAACTATGTACCGGCATCTTACTTTGAGAGTTTTATTTGAATAATTTATATTGTAAATATCAATAAAATACCAATAAAAAAATAGATGCTGGTATTGGTATATGTTATAAGCTTAATCAATTGATGGCCTATGGGCTTGACAACGCAGAGTAGCGCACGCCGCACAGAGGACAACTACTCTGGTCCCTCCCTACAGATCTTCCATAAGGACCGATGTTGTAATGCTTTGTGCCAAGCCTTAAGAACTAACTTGTTCGTGGCGGTGAACCAAGTTAGTAGAGCGTCTCTGTAGGGGGTGGGATGTCGCAAGATGTTTATGTGTGCATGTCGTAAAGGTTCCTTATAGTGAAAAGGACTTAGAATGGGGAAAATGTTATTGCGACACTGACTGGTGCATGAGTCCGAATGCAATAAATGACATTGACACAATAATGGAGATGACTTCTTAAGAAGCAGCTTAATTTTATGCTCAGGACAGCGGTTTGCTTTATAGCCTTGTCATCTACCAAGGTACTACCAATGTGTTACTGAATGAAGCCGGAGCTGCTTAAGGGTATTTAACCATACGGGATAGCCGAGAGGGTAGGGCGTCCGCTTCCCGTCCGCGAGGTCATAGGATTAATCCCCGGCCGAATCAAATATAAACCACTTGCAAAAATGATATTACCTGTCTGGTGCCATGTGCCATTATTACCACTAGGATTCAGTGTGGGAATAGTATGACTGAGAAGGGTATCGGCTCATGGTTCCGGCGGCACGATATCCCAGTCGAGTAGCACTATGCAGTCGCCATCAATTTGCACTGTCAATAGATGAGCACCTTCCGGAATTCCGGATTTTTGATCTGCCCAATTTTTTTCGGATATGGTCAAAAGTTGCCACCATTCCAGCTTCACCCGTCACTTTAGAAGTCACAAAATATTAATAAAATATTTTCCTGATTTTCTTTTGTCAGGCCATTCTCCTCTATGACTGTCAGAAATCAGTGTCTGTCCTGGTATGACCATAATGTTGCTAGGATGTAAAACCCCAATGTAACCAACTGCAGTGTATATATTGGTGTTTGTTGTTCCCGGTACACCACTCACTTTATATCGTTAATTACCCGACTCCCCCCTCCCCCGCCCGCCCTGCTGATATCACAGCATTACGTAATGACGCACTGTCTGTTCATTGCCCTGCCCACATATTTGCCGAGTATCATTGATACTGAGTGACAGTATCTCCCCCGCCTGCCCTGCTGATAGCACAGCGTTATGTAATGACGCACTGTCTGTTCATTGCCCTGCCCACATATTTGCCTATTTGCCGAGTATCATTGATACTGAGTGACAGTATCTCCCCCGCCCGCCCTGCTGATAGCACAGCGTTACGTAATGACGCACTGTCTGTTCATTGCCCTGCCCACATATTTGCCTATTTGCCGAGTATCATTGATACTGAGTGACAGTATCTCTCCCACCCGCCCTGCTGATAGCACAGCGTTACGTAATGATGCACTGTCTGTTCATTGCCCTGCCCACATATTTGCCTATTTGCTGAGTATCATTGATACTGAGTGACAGTATCTCCCCCGCCCGCCCTGCTGATAGCACAGCATTACGTAATGATGCACTGTCTGTTCATTGCCCTGCCCACATATTTGCCTATTTGCTGAGTATCATTGATACTGAGTGACAGTATCTCCCCCGCCCGCCCTGCTGATAGCACAGCGTTATGTAATGACGCACTGTCTGTTCATTGCCCTGCCCACATATTTGCCGAGTATCATTGATACTGAGTGACAGTATCTCCCCCGACCCTAGGCCAAAATTGCTAATATTTTTAATTGTTTGTTATTTAAAGTTGCATAGACCGCTGGTTTTGAGTTTATGCCATTTTTATGAGATAAACACATTGAATTGATTTTTATAATGTATCCAGGGATGATATTTTTCCGTTTTTAAGCGAATATGCAGCTTTAATAATCGCGCCGATGCTCAAATATCACTCGGTCATATCTGAGCCGAGAAGTCCTCGGGCCTGAAGCGCGGTATCAGGCATTAACTGTTTATTGTTCTGCTTGCCCCAGGAGTACGAGAACGGAAGTCCCCCGCCCATTGAACCCCTGGACGAGTACTTCAACGACGGCTACTACTCGGAAATCACGGTCAGTTGCACATCTCCCAGCCACCATAGGTGGGCCGACAATACAGCCACACACGCTTCGAACAAATTAAACAGGGTTCACTCAATCTTGAAAAGGCCTTAAATTTCAAAATACCCTGAAAATGCCTTGGAAAATGACTAAATGTGCCGAAAATCCCTTTAATTTTAAGATTGATGAAAGTCCGATTCGAAAGCAGCTACGATTACCAGCTGCATCAACGAAACATCAACCAATGATAGAATCGCGATACATAAATTCTGGCCGTTATAGACAGGATGGCCGAATGAGTTAGAGCATCCGTCTCCCGTGTTGGTAGATTGTGTGTTCAAACCCTGGTCGAGTCAAACCAATGACTTAGAAATTGATACTTGTCGCTTCCTAGCCAGGCGTTCGGCATTATTAGGAGGATAGGGCAAGGAACAGTGGAATGAGGAAGACCAATCATCCGCGATTGAAATAGCCCCTGCTTAAACAACTAATGTACCAACAAAAATATATATATGTTTCGCATTGTCATAGCTACTATACATCTTTTTCTTTATAAAAATAGCGTACAGAAACCCGGTGAAGTAAGACCATAAAGAGTTGACAAATATATAATCATTATAATGTCATATCTTTTCAGCCCTAAAAAATTAATTTCTTACCTGAAAAGTCCCTAAAAAGACCTCAACTTTGATTGTTGAATAACTGTATTAACCCTGTTAAAGGACTTAAGCTAAGATTCCATATACGCGGTATGCAGCATGTGGCATGTGAATGCAGTATGTGACATAGATACCCATGCCATTTTTGTCTTTTTATGCTGCAAATTGGTGAAGGAAATTTAAGGTTACTGTTGTTTTCTATGACAAACGCAGCAGCATTCGCATTCGCATTCGCCCTGATCGGTCCATGGGTCGATCCATTTGACGCATTCGCAATCGCATTCGGACATATGGAAGCACTAGTGTGCCTTACATGCTTTTCCATTCTTTGCCGCATTCGCATACCGCATACCGTGTACAGTATAACCCCGTTAAACCAAACTTGAAGGGACCCTAGAAATTTGTTTGGATTAACCGATCATTGGTTTAACCGAGCTTTGGCTTCGGCTTTGACTTTGAGTAAGAGTGTATTACACATGTAATATACAATGTATGTGGACACTTTGATTATTGTTTTTTTTATGTATGTACATAACAAATTTCTAGGGTTCCTTCAAAATACTACCATTTATCATATACAAAATTCGGTGGGGTCTCAGATGACTTTATAACCACATGAAAGTTTGGTTTAACCGTACCGGAAGTGGCCTGAAGTCCGACAATTTTGTTTGGATTAACCGATAGTTTGGATTAACCGACTTTGGTTTAACCAACTTTTTTTATATGATAAATGGTAGTATTTTGCGGGCCGCCGAAAAAAGTTTGGATTAACCGATCGTTTGGTTTAACCGAGCTTGGCTAACGGGGTTTTACTGTATATGGAATCTTAGCCTAAGTGGAATTAGATAGGATATTTAAAGCCCTTATATTATAATCTATTATTCAAAACAGGCTACGATAATTTCCATGGGGAACTCTATCGCAGTGAACAGCAGCTTTATAGCACAACGTTACAATTAGTGACCCTTGAGTCTAATGTGTTTCCGTTCCAGTTCATGGCCTATCCAACTGAATTAGTATTAGCTGACCTATATCACTAACATCTGAAAAATACCAGTTAAATAAAAGCATCAATCCATAGTACCTATTTAATTAAACTTAGGGGCTTGAAACTTTTAATTAACATAGTTAGGATATTGTTATATCCACTGCATTTGGAATTTATGAATAGTTTGTTTTAATGCCATTAAAAGAACCCATCAATCCGTAGAATTCCCACCAAATCAGACGAGACGGCCGAATGAGTTGAGCGCCCCCCTGCCCTTTTGGTAGGTCGTGTGATTCGCCTGGCTAGGAAGTGACAAGTATCAATTTTTAAGTCATTGGTTTGACTTGACATGGGTTCGAACCCGTGGGTTCAATTCCCACGATCTACCAAAACGGGAGACGGACGCTCAACTCATTCGGCCATCCCGTCTGGGAGGTAGGTCTGCTAAACTCACAAATAAAAAATCGGTGACATGGTACACTGACAGAGTGTGAATCAGACGCAACCGTACACAGTGTTTGTACAGAGTCAAATTATCCGACCTTTGTCGGGTATTCGCGTAATTGTCGGATAAAGTCAGATTTTCAATATTTTTCATTATTTTTGGACGAATCTGTTGGATTTTGATTACATTTCTTGTTCAAAACTTAACTTGAATGTTATAAATTCTTTGGAATGTTAATGAAATAAATAACTTTTTTCAGAATATATATTGTTAATTGTCTGACAGCTTTGTTTTTCATATTTTAAGTACTGGAGGAAAACTAAGATATTGGATGCACAAAAGTAGGATTTTTATTTCTGCCTTGGTACAAACACTGCGGACGCGGCCCCTGTTTGATACGCTGACCTCATTTGTCTGCTGTCACAGATGCTGGAACCACAAGTGAGTCTGGATACCCATGAAGCCGACTTCGGGGTGTGTCGGGACATCCAGGGCACCTCGCAGAAAGTAGGTCACGACACAGTATCTATGTTTATATATTTATTATTTATTGCAACAAAATGACATCAAGATGCCCATATTTCAGGGTACATTTTTTTTTTTTTGGTTCAAGTGTTTTTATTCCTCTGAATAACATGTTGTCAGTGCTAATGCACTGGTCTTCCAGCCCTAATCACGATTGCCTTTACACACTAAACAAATCTACAACAATATACAAATAGACAATTACAGGAAAATAAGCAAAAGATCGGTACATGAATGATAGTTAAAGAACAAGACAAGAAAAAAAGAAACATATGCGGGGAGGTAACTAAGTTAGACTAGTATGGTAGGCGTTAGTAGGGGGTGGGGCATAGCTGATTATCTTTCTAGTAGTAACATACTCTTTGAAAGGGTGATGGGGGGATGTAGGGTGGGCCTTTGTGATTGAACTTACGTTCATGGTAATCTCAGGTGGGGGCCTATTGAGTTAGTAAGTACATTAATATTGATTAATCATGTACCTCAGTAGGATCCAACTACAATCATTTCCAGGCTCATTCCATTGTAGATGGGTTTTTGGTCTAGTTGGCTGCTACTGGTTGGGTTTACAGTATGTTCCGATCAAAATGACAGGTTTTAAAATGGATTATTGAATAAATGCTTTACCACTTTAATATCGGACCCATACTCTCCGACACATATTAATCCGATTCTGGTTTCTGGTTTCTTTTCAGAGTGTAAACATCACAAATCACACAAATGGGAAGATCAGTGTAGTGTGGATGGGCGGTAAGTATTGAGCCTAGTCTTCTCATGCAGTTCATGAAACTGAAATCCCACAACAGTACCACGAGTCCACTTGTGAGGTTCCCAACTTTTATTAAAAAAATTCTTCCAGGACGCACATTTCTCAGAAATAACTCTAGATGACCTATCTGTGGTGACTTGATTTGAAGGAGTGGATCTTAATATCTCATGTCTCAATTCAGTCTCCTCTGTACAATAATAATCACACACATATATATACTTGTCCACAGTACTTACCTTTATTATTTCAGTTAACCTCCATGGTTATGGGAATAAAACTACACAAATAAATCAAACCAACAAAACAAATGTCATATATATATATATTTTACCTCGGTACTACGCCTCTGGCTACTCATAGCCCAGGGAGAAGGAAGCACATCCAGGTCCAGCAATTAGCATAATCAACTCACAGCAGGAGGACGTCTTGTGAGCAGCTCCGGCAGTTTTTCTACATTTACTACAAAACCAGACAGGTTAGTATCTTTCAAACTCGATACATTGTTAATGTTAGCATTCACGTACAAAATTTTAGAAACTTTTCGATAAGTTATTATATACTCTTTTACAGCTTAGTTTCGTGCATATTTGACATGATCGATAGAACAATGCCTCCATTGTTCCATTATTAATTAAGCCGGCCGTTGCCGAATGGAGAGATATTTGGCAGGAGCCATTTACATTGTGAGGGATTTTTTCCCTGGGTCTCATTAAGATTCCCCATTTAATATTCTCGTTAAGGCGTACCTCCAAGTCCTATAGTATTTTCTTCAACTTGTTGGCGAAGAAAGCCACAGGTAGGAGAAGTTTATAGATACTTAGAGTGTGGGAGGGTACCACTACACTGGTCTCTACCCCTCGTTTGGATCGGTTTGTTACCCATACCGTCATCCTCCGACTGTCTGTTAGCCATACGCCTGCATTAAAAACAATTTTTACGCCATAAATACACACCGAGTGTGCTGTTCAACCTAAGACAATGCCTAATCATTGTTTTTCGTTTTACTCACAGTCTCAGAGCCATGGCTATGAAGTGCCGTAAGGCAGAGGCAACTCACACACTCAGTGCTGATGAAGACGGCACACCGCCGGCGCGGGTACAAAGGTCGCCATTGCCAGAACAAATAGATTCTGAGGAGGCGGGGGGTACGATACCGGCTCCGGCCCTGCTGACCTAGACGAGCAGGTCGTTAGAATGGTACAACAGAAAATGGAGGAAATGTTACCTTCAAGAGCGGCTTCCTCCAAGAAGAAGCGGACTAAGGTCCTGCTTGACTCAAATGATTCTGAATGGGAGGATCTGTCTGAGGATCAGGCATCAACTGACGACGAGTCAGAGAAGGAGGTGTTTGTGTCAGCACGAAAGCACAAGAAAAGAGACCACTCTTCTGAAGGAGATGAGTACATGAGGGCCCGCAAAAAGAAGCCCCTCGTGAAGAAGAGCAAGAAGAAGACTAAGAAAAGGAGGAAACACAAATCTTCTTCCTCTGACTCTTCATCAGACTCTTCAACGACAAGCTCTGACTCAGATACCAAGTACACGGGCAAATACACAAAGTCGTGTGGGAAGGAAACAGAAGTGCAAAGTGCAGAGGCGTAAGAAGATCCACATCACGACGCTAATGAGAAAGACCACTTCTATACTTTTAAGCCGGTCGAGGTGATCATTAAGATGGCCAAAAGGTTTATGGGAATCAAAGGGATCTCGGATTCTGCCATCAAAGAAGTTCGAGATGGCTTTCCATACGGTACACAAAGGGGTACTCTCGGCTCTGACAGCCATTGCGCCCATCGTGAACAGGATGATGGCGGAGAACAAGTTCTCATCACACTGCAATGACATGAATGGGGGGATTGCTTTGCTTACAGCAACAAGCAACTTCCTGTCCTACAGGCGGTTCAAGAATGTATTTAAGGCGGTCTGCACTGATGCAGGCAAAGAGGTGGCTCGGTCCAAGAAAATCACGGACAACGATTGGAAGGAATACACACTATTCCTTGCACCAAAGCCCATCAAGGGAAACCCATAAGACAAAACCAAAATGTTTGGCGGTCAGCTCCAGTACTTGTTTAAACAAGTGGAGACCAGTTCCAAGTGTGGTAAACACATGGAAACGGACAAAAAGAAGTCGGCTGACGCCAATCCCGACCACTTCAAGAAGCTGAGACAGGATTTTCGAAACCGATGAACCGGCCAACGAGGAGGCCGGTTCGGGACCAACTTCAGCTTCCAGGCCAGGGGAAGGGGCTAGAGATTCGGGTGGAACGACAGGAACAGGCCCTTCAAGAGGGAGTTCAACGCCCAGAAACCGCTCCCCTGCCCAGGGAACAAATAGAAGTGGTGATTCAAACAACACCAGTAAGCAATACATTTCAAGCTGGCAATCTCAATAACTGTCTTTCGGAATTGAATAAAGTTACAGATAACTTAGCTATCCTTAGCCTAGCAGAAGAGGTAAGGATCCCGTTTATAGAAGAACCTATTGAAAATAGCATACCTTTCCCTTACCGACTTCACGGTTCAGAATGCGAAGCATTAGACAATCACGTCATTAAGTTTAGCAAAAAAGGCATTATAGAACCAATGCTACGCGTTGCTGGGGAATTCATCTCCAATATTTTCTTAAGACTGAAACCCACTGGAGAAGTTAGACTAATTTTAGATCTAACTTTATTTAAAAAATTTGTAGAATACAAACATTTAAAAATGTTTTCATTAGACACAGCGAGAGACTTAGTCACACAAGGTGCCTGGCTAGCCAGCATTGATCTTAAGGATGCATACTACACAGTACCTATCTATAAACATGATCGAAAGTATCTAAGATTCTGTTGGAATGGCAAACTTTTTGAGTTCTTTAATATGCAGAATCGACTGGCCTGCTCTCCACGCATTTTCACAAGGTTACTCAAACCAATTTTGTCCCATTATGGCTAGGAAAGGTCATATCATGTTTCCATACATTGATGATTCATTTATTGTCACACAAACACAACAACAATGCCAAACAGCAATGCCAAACAGCAATATACAAATTATGTGAAACATTAAAGAAATTAGGTTTCTACATCCATGAAACTAAATGAGTACTAACGCCAACAAACAAATAAAAATTTCGGGAGTTCTTTATTGACACCACAAAAATGACAATTTCATTAACAGAACAAAAAGTTGATGAATTCACAAGAACAGCAAATCAATTACTACAATTGAACAAACCAAAAATATGACAAGTCGCATTGTTGATAGGAATAATGATAGCCTATGCACCAGCTATTCTATATGGCAAGGCTCGAGTTCTCTAAAAGTGACTCCCGAGAGAGTTCACCGGAATTGGTTGGCAAATTGCAAGCGCTCAGTTTGGATGAGCAAGAAATGTCAATTCTCAAGGAAATTGCGGATATGGCGCAGGAAGAATGTGTAGCAGAGTTACAGGAGAGAAGAGACGTCATGCGATGGAGACGAGAGGGGCGCCTACTCAGCATGGCGACATTGAAGGAAGACGGGCAGGCGACGGAAACCACCGGTGCAACGATGGCACCGGAGGCAGCCACCATAGGTGGACACTCCGACTACGGAGTTGCAAGGGCGCGGCGGAGGTTGCGAACGAGGCGACATAGACAGACTCCGTCAGACTCCAGGAGCAGAAGCACCAGTATTACAAGAAGGCGACGAAGTAAGTGGAGTCTCAGGCGGTATGCTGTGTTGGGCAAGGAAGTAAGGAAATTAAATTGCTATGAACTTATCACTGCTTCAATTCGCTGGTGTCTAAATCTAATGCATATATGAAAGACGGGAATACAGGTTGCTATAAATGGAATAAGGAAGCCGGGTTCAGCAGAACGGACGACATGTAATTTTGGTCACTGGTGTTCTAAATGTGGCAACAAAGGGCACAAAAAATATAATTGTTTGAAGGACTGACCAGTGACTAATGGACCGTGAAATGAAGGCAGCCTGCAACAGATAAGTGACGGTAAAAGTGTAACAGTTAGGTGGTCTGATAATTCACTGGATGTTGAGAGGAACAATTGCATAACACAAGCATTAGACGACGATACAAAATTGATATTGTCTGAGTATGAAGTTTGTCTTGCTGAGACGTCTCATGTTGTTGAATTATTTTCTGTGGGCGATTCACAAAACACTGCAATTGGCTGTGGCAACTCGGAACTATCTAATATTATGTTGCCCACTACTAGGGCTAATTACCTGTGCAGTGTCAGTGAGTCGGGATTCGCAGGCAATAAAGTGTTGATTACACCATTACATTTCAGCTGGCGATCGAATAACAATCTGAGTGATGTTACATGTGCTGCAAATACCGGGCAATTACCAAATGCCAGAAAGGTGGGAACTGTATGGAGCGCCCGAAGTGGGCCTAGTTCTGTATGCCAAGTTAACAAAGTAATTTCTAGCCAGCCGGCAAATTGTGCTAAAAACGTTATATGTGCTACTAATACGCAACAAACATCTTGTAATGAAGCCAATAATAATAATCCTGTATTGTTAGGTAAACACATAGATGTTGAATTATTTATATGGTTACATGGGTTCATACAGGGGTAGAAAGTATCACACCACCCCTTTCCCCCAATGGGAAACAAGCATTCTTGGCCCTACCAATAGGGATCCAGCATTCCTGGTCTCCATGGCTACCAGTGGTCTGCCCACCACCACAAGGCTGTATGGCCCCATGGCCACCACCAACTTTGACCCTGAGTGTGGTGATCGTACACCAGCACAGGGGGAGGGGGTAGGCCCTGAGTGCCCTCACACCCAGACCTGCCAGCACCAATATGCTATTTTCATCCCACTCAGGCACCACCGGCCCTTACATATATATACATACATGCACATGGTCACGTACACCGATCAGTAATAGAAAATTTGCATTCCCCCTATGCCGTAAATCGGAATATTTTACACTTAGAGATAGATAAAACCTTGGCGCTCGCATGGCGAAAGGAAACTTCGAGACAATGACAATTTCGCCAGAAGGCCAAAACGATTTAATCTGGTGGATTGGAGAGCCTAACACTACGGTTACAACAGACGCTTCATTAGAAGGCTGGGTGGCCCATAGAGGGCAACAGGGTCTGACAGGAAAAGCCGACGCTTCCATGACCATTTAGAATGGTCCTTGAACGACAACATTTTCGACAGCATTTGTCACAAATGGGGCAAGCCAGACATTGATCGCTTCGCATCACGCAATAACAAAAAATTGTCAAAATATGTCTTGGCATCCAGACCCAGAAGCCTGGAGAGTAGATGCATTTTCAATAATTTGGAATAATAAGTTCTATCACACATTCCCTCCATTCAACATTATCAGCAGAGTGGCCATGAAGATCAAGATGGATCACACGCACGCAGTAATCATAGTATCAGCATGGGAAACGCAACCATGGTTAGTGGCGATAACATCAGCAGCAAAAGACATGATCAGCTTCCCAAGGGAAAGGAACAACCTTCAACATCAAGGACCACTAACAGTCCACGGAACCATGTCGACAACACCCCTTTTGGCATTCCTTTTCTAAGAAAACATTTAGAACAATTTGGATTAGACAATATAATGAAAGAAAGGCTTATAACACATGCCTGGAGAAAAGGAACAGTGAAATTATACACAAGTTATTTAAAGAAATGGAGACTTCATTGTCTTCTCAAAGTAGTCAAACTGTTAAAACCTACAATAGCTCAAGTGTTAAGATTTCTAAGAATTTTAGAAGATGAAGGATTAGGATTTGGTGCAATTAACTCAGTGAGATGTGCATTATCAATCATTCTACCAAGAATAGATGGACAAACAATTGGAAAACATCAGTTGGTACACTGGTTCATTAGATCGGTGTATGAAAGAAACCCACCCAAACCGAAATACAATAGGTTTTCGGATGAGTCAATAGTATTCAAGTTATTCAAGTCATGGCCTAGCAACAGAAATTTGTCAATGAAGGAACTAGGATTTAAAGTACCCTACCACAACTATCATGTTTCACTGGAACCAAATCGAAAACACAATAAGTATCCACAAAGAGTTAAATCTTTTTTTAATCCTAAAAAGTATGTAAAAGAGTGCTGGACCCGGATGTGCTTCCTTCTTCCTGACCCATGACTATCCGAGGCTTGTACCTCGGGAAAACAACAGTTATCCATCATCTGTACCCAGGTAAGATTTGTATAACTATACTATATGTATATGTATATATATGTTTATTTATAAATTGTCACTACCAAGAATCACAATGGTTGATGGAGTTGGCCTGTCTCCTTTAATAAGTTCTCTGATACTGACCTAACCAGTCCTTGCCCTATCCGAGTAGTAATACCGAGCACCAAGCCAGGTAGCGACAAGTATAAATTTCATAAGTCATTGGTTTGACTCAGCTGGGATCCCACGCCCACCCTTCCACACGGGAAGCCTGTACTTTTACCGATTCAGCCGCAGCGAGTCGCTGACTTTACCTCTTAACTATCCAGCCCGGGATCACGTGTTCTCTGTGAGTCCGACTACCGTGGACATCCCGCCCCTCAAGTCAGCGTCCTTCACCGTCACCTTCCAGCCGGTCAGTGGCCGGCTCCTCACGCCCTGCCTCCAAGGGTTTAGCAAGGGCCTAACGCTAAGATTCCATATCCGCGGTATGCGAATGGGAATGCGGCAAAAAATGGAAAAGCATGTAAAGGCACAGTAGTGCTTCCATATGTCCGCATGTGAATGAGAATGCAAATGCAAATGCGGCAAGTGGATCGCTCCATGTACCGATTGGTGCGATTGTGAATGCAATTGTACCCCCATTTTCTATACAAAACAACAATCACGTTGACTTTCCTTAAAAAATTTGTAGATAGAAACACCGAAAATAACATCGATATCTATACCGCATACCCATACCTGATACCGCGTATATGGAATCTTAGCTTTCAGTTAAGATCCCATATATACGGCATGCGAATACGGTATGCGGCATAGATACACAGGCCATTTCCGGGATTGTTTGCTCCAAATTTGTGTAAGAAAGTCAAAGTTCCTGTTTGTTCTGTTGCAAACCCAGCAGCATTCGTATGCGCATTCGCACCGATCGGTCCATGTAGCGATCCACTTGCCGTATTTGCATTTGTGTTCATATTCGCATTCGGACATATGGAAGCACTACTGTGTGTTTACGTGTTTTTCCTTTTTTTGCCACATTCGCATGCACATACCACATACCCGCGTAGATGAAATCTTAGCTTTACAGTTGCATAGTCCGATGCTTTTGAGTTTCTGTTATTTTCTGAGATAAATATAGTAGGGTGATTGTTATAACCAACCTGACTTTAGTTTGAAGTAACTAAGATTTAAAATGACTAACTTCACAGATATTTGAAGTGGAAACATGTAAATAATTTTGGCATGCTTGTCAAAACTTTGATTCTAAAATTTCCATCTGCTTCAACAGTAACAGGTTCTATTAAATTTATATTGTCTGCCTTCTATGTAGCACCAACTATTTAATAACTGCACCGGTATCTAAGTTTCATATGTAGGCTCAAATCTGTGTGTTTTGCTTCAGAAAATGTTATTCTTTTATCGGACTATGCAACTTTAATTGTTTGAATCATCATTAACATTTATTTATTATTAATTATTGTTCATTGTCATCATAACCATCCTTTTTTATCAGAAGTGTAGTTTTAAACCGTTTTTTTGACACAGTCATTATTGTTTCTTTATTATCATGTTTATTTTTTATTATTGATGTGGTTATTATTGTTCTTATTATTGTAGTTGAGGAGCTTGTTATTGCTACTGTTGTTATCATTGTTCCTTTACTATTATTGTTATTAGTATAATAATATTATTGTTATGTTATTGGTGTTATTAGCGTACCATTTTTAAATGCATTATTATTGACCAGGCGGGATGGCCGAATGAGTTAGAGTGTCCGTCTCTCGTGTTGGTAGATCATGGGGTCGTGGCTTCGAACTCTGGTCGAGTCAAACCAATGACTTAAAAATTGATACTTGTCGCTTCCTAGCATGGCGCTCAGCATTATTAGGATATGACAAGGACTGGTTGGCTCAGTGTCAGGATAATGTGACTGAGTGGAATATCAGGTCATGGTGCTGGCGGCCTGGTCTTGCAGTGGGGCAGCACTATAAAGTCACCATGAGTGTGCACTGTCACAAGTCGGTACCCATCCTGATATGACCTTAGATGTTGCTAGGACGTAAAACAACAACAAAACTAATTACATGCATTATTAATATTAGTGATTTTACTTGCGTCAATCAAATGGCAATTTGTAGTAGTTTCCCAACGAGTAGTATTAATTAAGTATTATTACTAATTTGATTAACTTTACTCTTATTGTTGCTATAAATTATAACTAATTGAAAACAGAACGAGACAGTAGTATAAAGTGGCAATTTTAATTCTTTCTATCTTAGCTTGTTACATTACTCTTTCATGATGAGATGACCTTAGATATTTCAAGGATTACAGGCACTTAACCCCATCGATACATCATATTAGTTGGGTGGGTGGGACGGCAAATCTGGGCGGCAGAAGTACGTCCTCTCGGTTTGAAAAGTCTGGTCGAAGTGAATATCTCCAGTGCCACGTCATCGGCTTTGACTGGAAATCACTATAGGTGGCGCCTCAATCGGCGGCCATTTTAGTTCTAAAAGTGAATATAGGGGTCGCCAACAGTCTGATTTTAATCTAACTGCGTAGTTCAAGAAGCATCATGTAGATGGCGTGTCGATCAGCAGCCAAAGTTATTAGTTCTAATAATAGAATATAGTCGGCGCCATGGTGCCCTAATCTACTGAGATTCACAGTCTCGTTCATTCAATTACCCATGTTGCGCACATCATGGACAATTGAAAACAGAACGAGACAGTAGTATAAAGTGGCAATTTTAATTCTTTCTATCTTAGCTTGTTACATTACTCTTTCATGATGAGATGACCTTAGATATTTCAAGGATTACAGGCACTTAACCAAAAAATAGAGCAAGTACCCTGGGAGCCGATGAAACCGACTGCCTTGGTACATAATCATGCACCGCGTCAGTGGTCCAATGACCCAAGTGTTTGATGTTGCTGATTGACGATCGTTGCAGAGCACAGGCTTGTGCACCACCTCGTCTCAGACTATGCAGTGTCATTGCCGCTGGGGCCGGATGACCTGCCACGGACAGGGCCAGTCGTATGGTGTCAGGCAACGTGGTTGCACGTAGAGGTGATCCGTTGGTAGTCAGGAAGGCAGGGCCATCGGGGTGAAGTGGTGTCCGGGACACGTAATCCTTCCACGCTTGACGTGGACAGTAGGGCGATCCAGTTATCGCCGGAACGAGAAATGTCTCTTGGAGACGATGACTTGTATTGTTTTTGATTACCGGACTCGGACATTGATGCCCACTGCGGTTAGCCTCAAATCCTTGGCCCGAAGATAGTGGCCAGGGTCAGAGCTGCCAAATTTAGGAAACAGGTTAGTCTGTCGGAGAAGTGTGCGATGATAGCAGCTAGCACCAGTAGTATTCCCTTGCCTGGGCTGCCTTATTCCTCCAGGTCCCAATCGCCAGCCCCGCCTTAATGGCATCAAGAAGCCGCTGATGGTGACGTTATGAGTAACCTGGGAAGAGAAGGCAAAAAATTTAAATATCGATCCCAGGTTACAGGTTAGGTGTCAAAGCATTGTCATGTGTCACAATCACCGATTCCAGGCCGGCTTCAGCAACAAGTCTCTGGGCTAGACTCCTTGCACGCAAGTCGAAACACCTACGACTTAGAACATCAGGAGAATGATGTCCTTTCCTGGTTTGTGTCGGACAAGAATGTCGGTACTCCTTCGTGCGGCAAACAGCCAGATCTCCCGGGCACAGGCACAGATGACAGGGTCGCAACCTGCCCCGGAACTGAGCACTTGCTGTGAGGTTGCATTGTCTGTGTTTATTGCGATGGTGTATTTGTGCGCTTGATGTGGAGAGAGATGTTTGAGGGCGACAACCAGATTTATCGCCTCGAGCTGTGGGTTTTTGACATGGTCTGCAGACAAATTCAGCTTTCGTGTAGGTTGTCGCTATACTCGTGACTCTAGAGTGGCTATGTATACTTAAGCCTGTGTCACTTGTTCTGCGAGTACATCAACAGCGTACGGGGAGCCGTTTCCATGCAGGGTCATTAGAAATTTTCATGTGATTCTTATCACGCATTGTAGGCCTTTTCGTCTCAGATTGTGATTTGTTAGCTTCTGACATGGTCTGCAAACAAATTTGTGTAGGAAGTTCCCATACTCGTGACTTCAGTGTGACTATGTGTACTTAAGCCTGGGTCACTTGTTCTACGAGTGCATCAACAGCGTGCGGGGACCGGTTATTTCAATGCAATGTCATTATAATGTGGGTTGTCAGCTTTTGTCTATCAAGCAATGCCTAAGTGCACGATGTTGATAAGGCTTGGTATCCTATTAAGCTTATGAGATAAAAGAATGCAGAGCCCTTGGTGAATTGACATCTTAGAATGTGATAGCGGTTTTTTTACATCGATTGTCATTAGAATGTGATTGTCAGCTTTGACATGGTCGCAGACAAATTCAGCTTTCGTGTAGGAGGTCGCTATACTCGTGACTTTAGTGTGGCTATGTATACTTAAACCTGTGTCACTTGTTCTATGAGTACATCAACAGCGTACGGGGAGCCATTTCCATGCGGTGTCATTAGAATGTGGGTTGTCATGTTACATGGTTTCAGTGGCGATCTTATAGCCAGCTGTCGGGCAGTCATGAGTAAGTAAGGCAACCCAAGCATGAGCTCTGGTGTTTGACCTTAGAATGAGTGCACCCGTGATTGTTGGAAGAGCACCATATTGATAGGCTTTATGGCCTATTTAGTTATGTGCCATCGTCCGGCTTGATATGTGTGCACCTATGGTTAGGGGTAACGTTTTCTACCTTGTTTTTATGTTTTATGGCCTCGATGTGGGTCACCGTCTGGTTGATGGCCGCGATACCTGAGTTATATCTCTGGCGTATCTACTCGTGGCTTAGTGTGGCTATGTATACTTAAGCCTGTGTCACTTTGTTCCACAAGTATATCCAACAGCGGGAAAAAAGAGTCTCTGGGCATGTATGTTACAAGAGCTGTTACATTCCGGCATTGTCAGCACTGGCAGTTGTCAGGGAGATTTGCCGACGTCAGCATTTGAGATCAGATTTTCAGACGGATGAAGAATGCTTTGCGGTTTCATGTTTCAAAATCCTATGCACTGCCCGACCTCCAGGTCGTGGTGATGTCAGCACTCCCGGAGACTTTGCGTCTGCGACAATGTCTAGACGGTCTCCATCACAGCAGCCAGACAAGATCTGGGTGTAGTTTGCATGCACTCTGTGTACTGATAACTTTTGTCTGGCCAAGTGCGAGATCTGGGTCAGCTTCTGGTTCATGGCGCTTATGTATAGGTCAGTGCAATTAACAGGGTGGTGGGTGAAAAAAGGTCTCTGGCATATATGTATGGTGCAATAGTTGTTACATTGTTGCATTGTGGAAATCGACAGGGTTGTTATTTTCCGATTACCAGTTTAATGTGGGTCACCATTCCAATACAATCAAAGCTGTCGGTTGCATGTGAGGTTCGCTGATGTCAGCATTGAGAATTATAATGTAGAGTGTTAGCTTTTGTTACCTGACTTAGTGTATTTTTGGTTCTTGATGTTGGTCACCATTTCTGTAATGTCAGCACTGGCGGCTGTATATGCAGTTTCCGTCAAGCATTCTGTCATGGCCGTCTCGCCATGGCGTGATGTCAGGACTCCGGCGGTGCGGGGTAGCGGACCTCGATTTTTGTCGTTCCGCATTTTCGTGCGGTTCGTCGATACATGCATTAATACCAGGTTTGATATCGTCAATGAGGTTTTTTACTGCAGCCAGAGCCACGGTTAATCCCACATCCGCAGGCTTCTTTATCGCGTCGATTCGGCGTGTCAGCTCAGACGACCGCCTGCGTAGCGATCCGTCGAGCATGCTGTCATGGCCGCCTCCATGTGTCATGACGTCAGCACTCCAGCGGCGAAGCGCAACGGAGCCGGATTTCCGTCGCTCTGCGTTTTCCTGCAGTTCATGAATATATGCATTAATGCCAAGGTTGACCTCAGCGACGTGGTTCTTTATTGTAGCCAGAGCCACGATTAATCCTACATCCACAGGGTTCTTTATCGCGTCCACTGTTTGGTGATAGTAGGTTTCAGCCGATTGTACCGTGGAGGAGCGATGGTTTGTGGGTTTAAACGATCGCCTTCGTAGCGATCCGTCGAGCATGCTGTCATGGCCGCCTCCAAGTGGTGTGACGTCAGCATGCCACCGGCTGGGAGAAACTGCGTCGTAGATCATATATCCTCCCATGCCGGCACACGTCCAACACTCTGCGCGATCGACTGAAAAAGATTTGAACCCACAATTCTCACAAGTCCGTAGTTCATGCCAGTATCCAGGGTCAGAGGAGAGTTCAGCCGATTGTACAAAGGAGGAGCAATGATGTGTCGACTCAAGCGATCGCCCCTGTAGCGATTCGTTGAGCATGCTGTCATGGCCGCATCCAGGCTTCTCTGCCAGATCCATTTGTTCTTATTGCTTTGTCTCGGCGTGCCTTAAGCCAATGTTTTCTGACTTGAACGAGACTAGCTATTCGTCATATTGTAGGGTATAGCCACTGACTTCGACCTCATGTTCTTGTTTTCTTTCAACTTCCATGCTCGCTCCAGTTATAGTCCAAATCTGGGCGGCAGAAGTACGTCCTCTCGGTTTGAAAAGTCTGGTCGAAGTGAATATCTCCAGTGCCACGTCATCGGCTTTGACTGGAAATCACTATAGGTGGCGCGTCAATCGGCGGCCATTTTAGTTCTAAAAGCGAATATAGATGTCACCACCAGTCTGATTTTAATCTAACTGCGTAGTTCAAGAAGCATCATGTAGATGGCGTGTCGATCAGCGGCCAAAGTTATTAGTTCTAAGAATAGAATATAGTCGGCGCCATGGTGCCCTAATCTACTGAGATTCACAGTCTCGTTCATTCAATTACCCATGTTGCGCACATCATGGACAATGTATATTAGTAAAAGCGGAAACGCAACGATCTTTCATCCTCACCACCCCATTTAGGGATGATGTTTTTCCGTTTTTAAGCGGATTTCCGTTTTTTTCACAGCCTGGGATCATTTTTGATATAGGTGTAAACAGAAATTTGCCGTCGGGATAATAATCTTGGCTTGATTTCCGCTTTTTTTTGCCTGAAACCACTGTCATCCTGGCATTCGACATGTGAGTTAGTGAATGCTTCTGTTGGGTATTGCAGGCCGTTCCGAACCACTTCTACGGTGCTGAACTGGAGTGTTACGCTTACTACAAGAGCATGCGCGACTACCGCCTTGTGGAGGACACCACCCAGTGCCCGCCCTGGTGCCTCACGCTCAACGCCATTGGTAAGCCTTCCCTCATTTAGTGGCGCAGAACTTCATAATTCCATTTAAATTGCATAATCCGTTGGTTTCAAGTGTTTTTTAGCTTTTAAAAAAAAATGTGTATAGTCCATGGTTTTGAGTTTCTGTCATTTTACTGAGATGAATATATTAAATTTATTGTTATAATCTACCTTATCTTAGTTTGAAGTAACGTTTATGTTAATTTAAATAGGTTAACTTTCGAGATATTTGAAGTGCAAACGTGTAAAATTAATTTTGGCAAGCACGCCACAACTCTGACACTACTGGCTTCAGCAGTAACACGTTCTGTTAAATTGACTCAGTGTGCCCTTCTATGTGGCAACAAGTGCTTTAAAGGTGCATCAGTATCTAAGTTAGATATGTCAAATAAATTCTAGATGAGTGTTTGGGTTTTGAAAATTTGATGTTTCATCGGACTATGCAACTTAAAATAAATAAAATATATTAATTAATATTAGCGTGACCACTATATCCTATTTCGGAGTAATCTTTACAATGTCCTGAGATGTTGCCATGACGTAAAAAAAACCAACAAACAGTCATGCATACGACTTAACCAACACCACAAGCCTCGGGATAGCTAACTCGGGGATAGTGCCTATCATCGGGTTAACCTAACACTGCTTCAGGCATATGGTATCAATCAATCAATCAATGGGTGCCGTCTTCTCGAAGAAGGTTGGCTGCAATGGACCTCCATCTCTTCCTGTCATTTGTTCCTCTCACGCATTCCGCATAGCTCATTGCTGTCCACTCAGTGATGTTGTCCATCCATGTTGTTCTCCTTCTCCCTCTTGGTCGTTTCCCTTCTATCTTCCCTTCCAGTATTCTTCTCTGTGATTCCTGGTGCCGTATCATGTGGCCAAAGTATTTAATTTTTCTGTTTTTGATCGTTTGTATTATCTGTCTCTTTATTTTCATTCTTGTTAGGACCTCCACGTTGCTTATCATTGCTGTCCATGGAATTTTTAACATTCTTCTGTATTGCCACATTTCAAATGCCTCAAGCTTTGTTGTTATTGCTTTCTTCAAAGTCCATGTCTCGCAGCAATATAAAAGTGTAGACCACACATAGCATTTTAGCAGTCGGAGTCTTGTTTTTATATTTATGTCTCTAGATGTTAGTACTTTCTGCATCTTTAGAAATGTTGTTTTGGCAATGTTTATTCTCCGTTTAATCTCTCTTTCACATCCGCCATCACTAGTTATTAAATGGCCCAGATACACAAATGACTCTACCTGCTCCAAGATTACACCATTAACTTTTATCTCTGCTCTTGGTTTGTATTCCTTTCTGCTGACAACCATGGATTTTGTCTTCTTTACATTCATTTTGAGGCCACATCTCTCACTTTTTTCTTTTACTTCATCCACTATATCTTGTAGTCGATTTGACGTTAAGGCTAGCAGTGCTGTATCGTCTGCGTATCTTGTGTTATTGATATTTCCACCTCCAACATTTATTCCTATGATGTCATCTATTTCTCTGAAAATCATTTCCGTATAAATGTTGAAAAGACTAGGTGATAGAACACATCCTTGTCGCACTCCACATTTGATCTTCACTTCTGGTGTCAATGAGTCTCCAATTCTTACAGCAGCATACTGTTCCCAGTAGAGGTTGGCCACAAGCCGAACGTCCTTACCGTCTAGACCGATTTTTTGTAGAGCTTCTATGAGTTTCTTATGATGTACTTTGTCAAATGCTTTAGCGTAGTCTATATAACATATGTATATATCCTTATCTACTTCTAGGTGTCTCTCAATTATTGTTCTCATGTTAAAAATGGCTTCCCTTGTTCCACTGTTTGGTCTGAATCCAAATTGCTCTTCTGATACCTCTCGATTAATTTTTGTTTTAATCCTTTCTAGTAGTATTTTGAGTAAAGCTTTAATAACATGGCTCATGAGGCTTATTGTTCTGAAATCCGAGCATTCCATCGCTTTTGGTTTCTTAGGAAGGGCAATAAATATAGATTTTCTTAAGTCTGATGGAATATATCCGGTGTTATCATATGGTATCAGGTTAATTAAAAATAGCTATCTCCAGTGCTGGCTCATTCCTGATTATTCTGATTCTGGTCATTGTTCATCAGTGATAGAAATAAGCAAAATTGTTCACTTGTCCATAGGACAAGTTTGGTGTGATTTTCACTTGTCCGTCTGAATTTTCACTTCTCCACAGTACTTACCTTTATTATCTCAGTTAACCTCCATGGTTATGGAAATAAAACTACACAACAAAATCAAAACAACTAAACATATGTCATAAATAATGTAAATTACATTTAAAGATGACAACGGAAAGCAAACAAAATCGTGAAATATATGTTTTTCAGCTAAAATTTGTCACTTGTCCAACAGAAAAGCTCAAACCATATTCTGCTTGTCCGTGTCCAGTCTCACTTGGCTCGGGCAAGCGAACAAACTCTTATTTTGAACGCTGCTCATACTGACACATTATTGCTGGCCACCAGCGAGCACCTTCCAGTTGAACCACGAGACCTTCCTGCCCCGCTTCAGTGTGGACAACAAGCGGCTGGTCTTCCCAGCAGTCAATGCGAACGAAGCGGCTTACCGCACCCTCAGCCTGCACAACACTGGACCCAACCCAATCCTTTTCGATTTCGAAAAGGATCCTCAAGGGTAAGTGTAACTAAGGATATGTTTGTTAGTTGCTTCTTTATTTAAAGCTGCATAGTCCAATGAAAACATTAAATTGTACAAACCAAAACAATTATCTAAATTTGATTCTACATATCTAATTTAGATAGCGGTGTACTTATTAAACATTTGTCGCCACATAAAAGGAAATACTGAGGCACCTGTTAATGCAGAATGCTTTGGTATGGTTGCGCTTCGAATATCTCAAAAGTTAGCCATTTAAAATAAGTGACTTCAACCTAAAGTAAGGTACATAATAACGATCAACCTAATGTATTTATCTCAGAAAATGTCAGTTAGAATACCCGCCTCTAGAAGCATTTGTACATTTTTCTGGCGTAAAACTTCATCCATTGCAATGATGATCTAATCTTGGCAAGTTATCAAATCCTGTTTTAAACCTGACCATATACTGTTTTTTCCCTCGAAACTTGCAACTTTTAGTCGGCCACATTGGACATCATTAGCATTGTAAAATAACCACACACAGAACATAACCATCTTTACATATGGAGAATGGTCGCTTTACTGAAGCTGTACGTTATGAATGACAAACTCACGTAACGACCGATAACCTTCAGTGCATTCTGTTGTATATGTATATATGTAAGGAATGCCAGGAACGTGACCGGGGCCCGGGCTACGTCCCACAAGTGGTCACGTGACTCCACAACCCCATGTGACAGGTCTCCGAATAAAGTCAGTCGTTGAACAAGACTCAAGGCGTTTGGGTGGTTTCTACCACCAGAATACAATCGCATTGTCCTATTAGTATTACTCCATGTAAGGCATTATAGGATCGATTCTTCGCCACATGGATCAGTTCCAAGGTGATGCTATCTGAGCTGGTGCACATTCGCCTTAAGCCGCTATTTGTTGAAGTCTGTAACACAGCATGTTATGTTCCGCAGGATATTCAGTATGAAGCCAACAAAGGGCGTTCTCACCCAGGCGCACCAGCTGTTTGTCGTCAAAGTGCTGCCCACAGCGGTCAGCGCCTACAAGACAGCACTCAGACTGCGGCTCAACGAGGACCCCGACAACACACAGGTGAGGCACCATCCACTCCACTTTTACCTCACCTGTAACCACCGACAGGGTCTATACGGCGCTTGGAAAGTCTTGAACTTCATTTGCCCCATTTCAAGGCCTTGAAATTGAAAAACCTTTGGGTAATTAGTCTTGTCCTGGTAGGGGCTGTAGTCCGGATGAGGGCCTGAGTCTGGGTGGGGCCTGAGTCTGGTGTGAAACTGCTTCACTCTGCCTTTGTAGGAGATCGAGGCGTGGGGCTCGGCCGAGATGGCCGAGGTCCTGCTGGAGAACCAAGGTGAGCTGTACTTCAAACCGACGTGTGTCGGCACCGCCTCCCACCGCCACTACTCAGTGCGCAACGTGTCGCGCATCCCTCTGCTCTTCGAGTGGAAGATGATGAATGCTGATGCAAACACGCTCTCCGTCAACCCGGTATCCGGAATCATTCAGCCGAACGAGACGCAGGTAACCTCAGTGGTTGTTGTGTTAATTAATATTTCAATGACTAGCTCTGTTGTAAATTTGTTCAAACATCACTGACTGGTTTAGTTGGTGTGTAACACTGCTGGTAGGGAGTGGGGCGTATCTCAGGCTGCAGAGTGTCCACCTGTGAAGGTGTGGGTCATCCGATCGATCCTGCTCAGTTGACACATTAGCAGTTTGGGTTATTTTCCTTTCCAACCAGTGGTCCACAATTGGTTCATCAAAGGCTGTGGTATATGCTGTCCTGTCTGTGGGAAGTATATATAAAAGACCCCTTGCTGCTTATGGGAAAGAGTAGCCTATGTGGCGGCAGCAGGTTTCATCCAAATAAATATGTCAGAATGACTATATGTTTGACATCCAATAGCCAATGATAAAACTCAATGTACTCTAGAGGCGTCATTAAATAAAACAAAGTTTCTTTTGTTATGCTGCTGGTTGACATTCCCTGATTGCCCCATTCCTCTCTGCCCCAATCTGTGCCCCAGTTCCACGAGTGGAAGTTTGTGCCACTGGACCAGAAGAAGCACGTACTGAAGCCGGCCCTTGTCGTGTGTGGAAATGGTCAGAGGGCAGCGTCCCCTACCGACAAACCTCGCCAGTTTGTCGTCAGGCTCATCGGGCAAGGCTCCCTCGGCTCCCTCAAGGTGAGCCTTTGACGATATGCAGGGTCCATACGGGGCCTAACAGGTCTTCATTTGACCCATTTCAAGGTCTTGAAAATCCTTGAATTTAACCTATTTTGGGTAATTAGCCTTGAAAAGCCTTGAATTCCATATCTTCACATGTGTATGGACCAGAGATATTTCATTTGTGGCATTAATTAGTAAGCTATTTGTTGGCCGAATCAGCGGAGCGCAAGAAGTGGTAGTGGGTGCACCTGGTCCAGGCTTACAGCCGACAACATCAATAACTTGAGGAGGGGCAAACAGAAAAGATGCAATCCCTCTGCTTTCAGGTGCAGGATAATTACATAAACTTCGGGGTGGTGTTGGTCGCCAACACAAAGAGTCGTACCTTTGCTCTGATTAACGATGGCGACTGCAGTCTTCACTACAAACTCAAGATGAATGAGACCATCATCGGGCCCTTCGGAGAGGACATCACGTGTACCTCCCAAATAGGTGAAATAAGCTTCATTTATCAGCTTTTCAAGTCTTTTATTTGTAATTTCAGCTTAAATGGTGTTAACAGTGCAATCTTTGAAATTGTGTCAATGGTACATGCCTTTCACAAGTCGGTATGACCTCACATGTTGCCAGGACGTAAAACTACAACCAACCAATCAAAACCATGGGAATGGGCCGGTGAAGCCACTTTGAATAAGTGAACCCAAATAATTAATAAGAGAACTTGCTTCCTTCAGGCAATGATGCATTTGTTCAAGTGGAGTTATTAATTACAGGCGGCTAATTTGGGCTTTACCGTATATACGCAAATATAACTCAACTTCGAGTATAAGTTGAGGAGTATTTTTAAGGAAATATCTGGAATTAGGCCTAACACGACTATAGGTCAAGCTTCATTTTATTTACTGATAAATTAAACGTCAGTCATACAGATGCATAAATATTCAACGAGATGACAACACGACTGGTCACTCAAAAATCTTCAAATTAACTGCAGTACCTGCTCATGACTAAGAGCATCACTGTAATAGTCATCATGTCAATGTCTTCAGTCATCATCACTGAGTCAAACTCATCTTGCCACAAACTGTCGCCCTGGGTCCCATCATGCTCCCTCGGGTGGTATCGCGAGTATAAGACAACCTCAGAATACGAGATTTTGTGTGTGGTAAATTTCCTCGAGTTATATTCGAGGAATTATTACGGTACTTGGGTGCAGCAGAAATCAGCTGATTCTGCTTGTTTCCAGCGGCTAGCCTGAATAAGGACGAAGGAGTGCTGGCGGCCGGCTCTCGTCACGTGATCACAGTGACTGTCCGCCCCTGTCGGAGTGTTTCTTACCAGTTCTCCATTTCCTACCAGCTCATCACCCCATACGGTAAGCCCACACCAACCAGCACCCACCAGCCATTAAGTTTGCACCAGCCATTCAGTTTACACCAGTCATTCAGTTTGCACCAGCCATTCAGTTTGGACCATCCATTCAGTTGGCACCAGCCATTCAGTTTGCACCAGCCATTCAGTTTGCACCAGCCATTCAGTTTGCACCAGCCATTCAGTTTGCACCAGCCATTCAGTTTGCACTGAGATTGTATAAGGAGCCCTCTGGAGAATAACTTGTACAGTAAAACCTCTCTAAATTGACCGACCTTCCGACCGACCGTAAGTGGTCCATTTAGGGAGGTGGTCGGTTTAGGGAGTTAGAATATGCTTACAATGGTATTGTTGAGACCCAAATAAAGCGATCGATATAGGGGATTGGTCGATCTGTTGAGGTGGTCGGTTAGAGAAGGTTTACTGTATTATGTTAATCTACATTGATTTGTATTGTACAATATATACAGTTTACAATATATACAAGATAGGGAATATATATACAGTAAAACCAACACTAAATCGATCGACCATGGGACCGAATTTAAATGGTCCATTTAGGTAGGTTGGAGGTTTAGGGAGTTTTTTTTATCATTACAATGGTATTGTATGGGCGATTGGTACTTCATCTTCCGAATACCGGAAGTTAACTACCCGGTGAGAGGTCAAGCCCACACAGACCGGATATGGCTTCAGTTAGCAACTCGGCAGCGGACAGGCAACAGCGAGTTGGAGGAGGATTTACTTGGTAAGTATATTATGAGGTTAAATTAGAGTAATTATTGATGGAATATGACACAATAAGGTGTTGTGTTGTTGTATTATGCGGTTAGCGTGTCAGACATATTATTAATGTGTTGTTCACGCTGTCATTTCAGAACGACGTACTGAGTACAAGACTGCGAAAGCACGTGCACCGGACACGGTTTTCGGCCGAATCTAAACACGCATTGCGCGTTAATAGACGGTGTGGTCGCAAATTGCTGAGTGAACTATGGCTAAAATGATGTCCATGGAGGACCTGCCACCGCTGTCACAGAACTTAGCGGGCTAGAGGTTGAGGCTGATGTAGCCAGAGCGTCTAAGTCTAAACCACGCAAGAAAATTGCGGCAGACTCAAAGCAAAAACCGCGGGCTAAATTACCCGAGATGCAAATGCCTGTAGTGGCTCAAGTTCCTCCCTAAATCCAACCTGATTTGGGAGATTTGAAGCGCATGTTTGAAGAAGTAGCCCTTCTGAGAAAAGAAGCGCGAGAGTTTCGTGATGAAACTGAACAGCTACGTGACAGTATGCATGTGGTTTCGGCAGCGGCTGAATGAGATGGGTATGTAGGTCACAATGGCAACATAGAAGTTGACACGTATGTGGGCCAAGATGGCAGTGCATGCACATGGCAGGATTACGAGGAGCAAGATGAAGAAGAGCGGGAGGCTCAGTATTGGCAGGAGGAGGATATTGATGAGGATATCAATACTGGAGAACAACTGAAAGCGTTGAGGGCCAGCAGACACAGGGTCTGTGAAGGCGGCGACCAAGTTAAGGAAATTGTTAACACGGTGAAACCATTGCCGTTTAGTTTGTTCAAGGCGCCTCCTCCGCCAAAGCCACTCCCAGTAGAAGTGGCCAGTACGCCGGTTTTGACCAGTGATACTACGCCGACAGCTACTACTACGACCAAGACCAAGGTGAGAAGGGAGTTCAAGTTAGCCCATGGATTACTCAAAAGAGCAGGATTAACCAAATTGCAAGAAATCTAAGGTGAAAAGCCCGGTGACACCGCGGATTACTGTCAGTGAGACAATGGCGGGCATGATACACCACTATTATGGTGGCCCGAATATGGGAGCGCCCAAGCATTTAAAGACCATCCGGGATGTGTCACAACATTACATTGGGCTGGTGGATGTCCCAGCAGCTAGGATTCAGATTTTAAATGAGGAAATCGGTTTCGCTGAAAGCCGTAAGGAAGGTGAAAATTCCTTGTTGACAGCCTCTAAGGGAGTGTTAGGGGTGTTAACGGCCATTGTTCCTACAATGGATTTGATTCTGCAGAGTTGGATGCACAGGCAGTGCATGTACTAAATGCGATTAAGATGTTGGTATCGACACATAGCCAGATACGTGTGGATCGTGTAGCAAGTGTGGGAAAAGTGGCGCATTCCCACTTAGGCAAGGAGTTGATTAAGGCAAAGCATGATGTGTATGGTGAGCTGCCAGAGCCAACGGAGTTTCTTCTGGGTGAAAACCTGGGGGAAAGGAATAAGCAGCATTTGAAGTCAGTCAAAGTATCGGACAATTGTATGAATACAAATTTGGCCTATCAGGGAAAAAGAAGGAACAGTTTCGACCATCACCATAGGCCGGGAGTGCCCTACAAGTTCAGGGGTAACAACCGTGCGAGAGACCGTGGGTTCAGAGGCTCGTCCAACTGGGGAGCACATACCATTGCACTGGAGAAGCGCTTCGGAAGAACCAATGAGGATTACGTCCAATACGGGAGTGTGCCGTCTGTCCTGAGAGGGGAATCTCCTCACAGGGTTTTCAGAAATGAGGTGCCCAAACCAGGTGTGCGCCTCCTACAATCAATTAGAGTCTGGTAAGCACGTTATTGTTACACACTCAAAAATTTAGTGCTGGTAATATAGTGAATAACATAGAACAGTGGAAGGTGTTGACTTCCGATAAATGGATCTTAAATTGTGTAAAGGGTTTAACAATACCCTTTTTAAATACTCCAGTACAGGAGAGGGAGCCGTTCCATTTTAAAATGGATAATGTAGAAAGGAGCTATGTTGAGAAAGAAGTGTCTAAACTGATAAGAAAAGGAGTGTTGAAGGAAGTCAGCCCAGTACAGGACGAATGGGTGTCGAATATATTTCTGAGACCTAAACCAAATGGAAAATTTAGAATGATTCTAGATCTCACTAAGTTAAATCTATTGATAAAATATGAACATTTTAAAATGTTTAATCTTAAAATAGCTATAGATCTGTTAGAGAAAGGAGCATGGATGGCTACTGCTGACCTTACGGATGCTTATTACTCAGTAAATGTAAAGCAGTCCCAGCGAAAATATTTACGTTTTCAATGGGAAGACACTACTCGAGTACCAAGTCCTACCCAATGGGTTAGCGCCAGGGCCTAGAACTTTTACCAAGCTATTAAAGCCCATCTATTCAGAAATGGGAGAGAAGGGATATATCTGTTTCCCTTACTTGGATGATAGTTTTATCTTGGGGAAGACATCAGGGGAATGTCAAACAGCTAGTTCAGAACTAGTCTCACTGTTTGAAAGACTGGGGTTCACTATAAATAGGGAAAAATCAGTTCTGAAACCTACACAGTGCTTGAAGTTCCTGGGTTTTGACATAAATTCTGTCAAAAATGGACATATCATTAACGTTAGAAAAAGTGGAAAAATTTAGAGATGCAGCAACAGAGGTGCTGGAGACAGATCTACTATCTATTAGGCAGGTGGCAGGTGGCAGGTTAATGGTAGCCTATTCACCGGCAGTACAGTATGCGGGGGCAAATTTCAAACAACTTGAAAAGGGATAAAATAAAAGCGCTAAAAAGTAGTAAAGCAACTTTGAGGATACAATGTGGGTTTCACATGAGGGTGTAGATTATTTGAACTGGTGGTTACAAAATTTAGAGATACCAAGAAGAATTAGAAGGGAAATACCAGAAATAGAGCTATTCACAGAAGCCTCCCTTGAGGGATGGGGGCACATACCCATCTTGAGCAGACAGGAGGGCGCTGGCAGCCAGAGGAGATGGTGCACATTAACGTCCTTGACTGGTCTAACATGTTTGTGTACTGCTTTCCCCCCCATTCAGCCTGATACCACGTGTGGTAAGGAAAATCTGGGAGGAAGGGACGAGGGCGATTGTGGTCGCTCCGCACTGGCGGGACAACCAAGGCACCCGATCCTCCAGGAGGGGGCAAGAGAGCAGCTGTCGTTCGAAAATAGACAGAGGAACCTCTCTGGAATCGAACACCAAGTCAACAGAAAGCTAGGAACAGGCCTGGAGTAAGTAAGATTGACGGCTTACCTTTTTTAGCCAGGACTTTAGAAGGATATGAGATAGATAATAAGACGTTACAATTCTTTAAACACACTTGGAGAGTGTCTATGCGTAAGAATTATGTTACACATATAAATTGTTGGGCGCTGTGGGCCCTGGAGAAGGGAGTAAGGGTGCTGAACCCCTCTATAGCGGATGTGCTTAAATATTTCCGTAACTATTTTGAGTCAGGGGTAGGTTACTGTGCAATAAATGCAGCTAGGTGTGTGTTGAGTGTTATCCTGCCCAGGCCGGGGGGTAGCATGGTTGGAGAACAATTCCTAATTAAGTGGTTTTGTAAAAGCTGTCACGAGCAAAGACTGCCACAGCCTAGATATGACAGCTTCTGGAGTGTGGAATGTGTTTTAAATTGGATAAAAACACTCCCCACAAATAGAGAAATGAACTTAAAGTTGTTATACTACAAATTGACGATCCTGCTTTTGTTAGTATCCTTGCAAAGGGGACAAACTATTATAAACTTGGAAGTAGACAGGATGGGGGTAGAAGAGGACTCTGTGGTTTTTAAAATGAAAACATTATTAAAGCACAACCAGCTGGGACAACCGCTGGAGTCTATACGTTTTTTCTCGTTTAAAGCTGAATGTGCTCTTTGTGTAGTAAAAACAATTAAAAATTATGTTGAGAGAACGGCCAGGGTGAGGAGGTATAACACACAGTTACTTCTCTCATACATTGGGCCGCAAAAACCCATTTCGAGGGCCACTCTCGCAAGGTGGACACTGAACATGCTGAAGCTAGCAGGCATAGACATAAGTAGGTACAAGAGCCATAGTACCAGAGGGGCATGGGCCTCCTCAGCACAGGCCATGGGAGCAAATCTAAATGCCATTATGAGGAACGCCTCCTGGAGGGACAGCAGGAGTTTCACTTGTTTCTACCACAAGTCGGTAGAAGACCCAGCAGAGACACAGAGACTGATCCTAACAAATAGGAACGCACGAAAATAAAATAAGAATTACTGTATGTTATGTAGGTTAAGAAACAAGTACAGTCAATATAAAAGGCTACAGCCCAAAAAAGAGGGGCGTGGCAATGTTGCATGTATGAACAAAAGTTATGATCATGGTGGTTTGAGGTTAAACTTAGAAATAAAAAGGTTGAACTTTATCAAGTGAGTCACTGTGTGAGTGGTAGTTGAATTGACAATGCATAATTGTATATATGCTGATATTGTAGTAAACCTACCTAATGCGAGTGCCAAGGCACTATGTTCATATATTTACAGAAAGACGAAAGGAGATGGAAGGAGTAACGAGGGAGGAGTAAAGAAACGAGGCAAGTCGGGTCACAAAAAACCATGCTTCGAAGACTCTCCCCGGGTACTTAACTTCCGGTATTCGGAAGATGAAGTAAGAATATGATAGTTATACTAGACTTACTTGTAAGTTGAAGTGTTACTGAGATTCTTACGAATCTACGAATACGAAGGTAAGGATCAGGGGCCCGCCCACCCGCACCTTGAAGAAGAAGGGACCCAAGAGGTACTCGAGTAGAAAGATAAAAGGTGATACAGGGTTCTACAGAAAGTGGGGGTATGAGTCGGGTAGGGTTACTGATCCTGGTTTTAGGTTTTTTGCTCCCCTCCATCTTCGAAAACTGAAGCCATATCCGGTCTGCGCGGGCTTGACCTCTCCCCTGATCATTACCTTCATATTCGTAGATTTGTAAGAATCTCAGTAATACTTCAACTTACAGGTAAGTCTAGTATAACTATCATATCAGTTGGGATCCAAATAAAGCGATTGATATAGGGGAGTGGTCGATCTGTGGTGTGGTCGGTTAGAGAAGTATTACTGTAATATATACCATATATGTACTTTTTTCTTTGATGACTTTATTTACCCTACCCATAGCGGATCAGTGCAGGGTCCGGAGGGGCTTGAAAAGTCTTGAATTTCATTTTCTCCATTTCATTGTATTGAAAAGCTTTGGATTTAGGCTAATTAGTCTTGAAAAGCCTTAAACTGTCCCCACTGGTATAAATTAGTCTGGAATCGGCTTTCACCATTGTTGTTTTTTCCTGAAATCTAAATGAAAATAGTCTTGAACTCCTATAAAAAACTACCTGCCACTTGGTGTCCATTGGTGTAGATGAAGATGGCGCTGTCGACACCTCGCCACAGCACCTGTGTCACGTGCTTGTTACCGGCGTCTTCCCCACTCTGACAGTGACGGACGCGCACTGCTCTGGCAGTCTGAGCAACATGAGCAAGAAGCAGCTGTGGGAGCTGTTCTCCTTGGAGAAGTAAGCCGCTTTCAACATACACACATTCCTTTTGATTAACTGGTTGGCTCAGTGTCAGGATAATGTGACTGAGTGGGATATTAGGTCATCGTGCTGGCGGCCTGATTTTCCAGTGGGGCAGTGTACAGAGCCTGGAAAGATTTGAAGTCTTGAACTTCATTCCCCCATCTCAGTGCCTTGAAAAGCCTTGGATTTAACCTATTTTGCATAATTAGTCTTGAAAAGCCTTGAATTCCATGAAACTGTCTGCACTGATCTAATTTAGTCCGAAATCACCATTCACCATTGTTTTTTCTCTCCTGAAATCCAAATGAAAATAGTCTTGAATTCCTATTAAAAACAGCCTTGAAAAGCCTTGAATTCCATATCTTCACATGTGTACCGACCATGGTGTAGGCAAGTGCCTTTGTTAGTTTTGAAAAAAAAAGATCTGGTTTTATCACATTGTGCATCTTTAATTAACCCCTATTTTTGTTTACTCTTCAGTGTTAATGTGTGCCTTAATGCAGACCCTGCCAAGGAAGAGCTCAAGTACAACCGGGAAACACGCCACAGGTTAGTTACTGGGTTTGTCCGGGTTATTGAAAAACTGTAAAGTCATCGAATTTGTCTAAAGATCCTTGAACATCGTGGAAAATGGAAAACCATCTATTTATAATATCAAACGGTGGTAAAGTCTTTGGGTCGTTCTGATCTCTACTCCTCTGTTAATTGGCGCTGCCAACGTACTCCACTGATGCTTCGTCATGTCTGGGTTGTTAATAGCATGTTTTTTTTTGCCTACCTTGCACATTTCATATTAATTTTGATGGTTTTCACTAACTTTGGTCACTTCGACCAGTGGCATCCATTTTGAGTCATATAACCGCAAGTGTTGTTAACTCTGCCATTAGATAGCGCCACCAATATTGTTTATCGCATAATGGTACAGATGGATTCCACCAGACCTTGCACAAGTCCGGAATATAGCAGAGATTAGATATTATATACACGGTCTCTGAATAATATTGGTCATGGGATTGATGCAGAGCTTAGCTTTAACTTAGTGACTTTATGTTTTTTAAAGTCTATATTTGGCGACGTGGCCAAACTTGATCCAATATACTGTCTCCCTGACTCAGCCTCCATATCACAACCGCCATCCTTTTATAACTGTGGATTACAACGCAAATCGGCTGTGAATAACAATGAATACTTCAATAGCGTCAATGCCAATAACAACTACCCTTCATTCCTGTTCATCTGTAACCTGACAATCGTGTTAAATTGCATAGTCTGATAGTTTTTGAGTTTCTGTCATTTTCTGAGATCAATATATTAGGTTGAACGTTATAATCTACCTTACTATAACTTGAAGAAATTTTATTTTGTGCCGTTAAGTTTTGAGATATTTGAAGTGTAACGATGCCAAATTAATTTTGTCAAGCACGCCAAAACTCTTGACACCATAGACTGCTGAAGTAACATATTTTATTCAATTGCTTCAGTATTCCCTTCTATGTGGTGACAAATGTTTGATAAGTGCACCAGTATCTAAGTTACATATGTAGAATCAAATGTAAATAATTGCTTTGGTTTTGAAAAGTTGATCTTTTCATCAGACTATGTAGCTTTATCTACCTAATGAAGTCTGTTTAAAATTAGTTTGTTAATGTAAAACAAGAAATTTGAGCTTTCTTTTTTTTGGTCCATTAGTTGTTTAAGCAGGGGAAATTTCAGTCATAGACGACTGGTCTTCCTCATTCCACTGCTGGTCGATAGAAAGCCCGAGCCTACACTTTTACCGACCCAAGGGATTTTTAACCTCCCACATCACATAGACATGGTATGAGAGCAACCGCCCTTTGATGACGCTGTAAGTTATACACAGCGGTGGAAATCCAAATTGGCAGAGCTGGGGGCACGGGGAATCGAACCGCCGACCCTCAGATTAGGAGTCTGTACCACCTCATATAGTTGATTAAATCAATCTTTTCCAATTGACTAAGATGACTTTTACCTGGAATTTTGTTTTCCTTGACCACAATTTTTATAATTGTGAGCTTTTTAACTTCATGTGTCTTTTGACAAATATTTGATTGTGTGTTTTTGCACTCTGTGTAAAAGTGATGGTTAAACAAAAATGCACAGAATACAACTTTAACACTTCTCGCCAGGAATATGGCCTTTGTTGCCGCCATGTCATAAAGCAACCACCAATCAATCAAATCAATCAATATCTCAACATTACAGCTACAGCTACAATGCAAACATCCTCACACGTGCCATCCTAGACTTCAACTATGGCGCGGCTCCAATAGGCAGCCAGCCAAGTGTTGTGAACCTCATCCTCAAGAACACCGGATACATTGCTGCTGACTGGTACGCATTCCATTATAAGAAATTCTTCCGAACATACATGGGTCATTCACTGAAACTGGGCACCACATATTTGGCTTCCATGTTGCGATGGTGATAATTAATTCTTCGTTTTTATGGTAGCAAGTCAAATAATTATTGTTGAGTCTGTGTGTTAAATGTGTTAACAATGCTACATGCATTTAATCTATCCCACAAAATGTATCCGAAGTATGCCTGCATAATTTTGTGCTAAAGCGAAAATTGTACACATCAACACCATGCATTTACCCTAACTTTTTTTCAAGTTTTTTCAGTTTTTTTCTTGTAAGGCATAATTTTGTTTGATTAACTGTAATCAATAAAATCTTGTTTGAATTTGTTGGGCATGGTAAAATGATGTTCTGGATGTGTTTGATTTCCATGTTCCATGAGTGATATTAACAGATTGCTACATGTGCATAAGATCAAAATAAAAAAGTGAAATAGCTTTTTTTCAACTGTGACATATCCACAACATGTAAACCTTTATACGAGCATCAGTTCTGCTATTATTTGGAATGTTTTCTGCTATTATTTGGAAGGTTTTCACTTTTGGTTTCCATGTCACACTTTAGTGCCTAATTTCAGAGAATGACCCATATGCAATAAATGTAGGTGGATTTCCAGTTAATAAGCTCATTTAAGTATTTTTCAGTTAACAGTTCACCAATATTTTCAGGGCCGTACTCTTCCCGAAGGACCTTCAATTGGACATTGCATATTGGGCAGACACTGGAGAATTTGATGAAGAATCTCTGCACGAGGTACGTCATAACTGCCTTCCTCATAAAGAGTTAATAGATACAACTAAAACTAACAAGTGCGCCAAATCATGCACATATCCGCATAAGATATTTTTACATCTTAAAAGAAGCAATCATTATCCAGTATCCTGCTCCTTTTTTGTCATGCAACAAGAGCAGACATCTGAACCAGTATAAACCGGGCACAGTCGCCTAATCGGTAGTAACCCCTTCCGTGCATCACACACGACTGTTTCCTGCAACTCATTTGGCCAACCCATCTGGTCTTTTTGCAGATGATGGTAACGGACAACTTGTTATTCGCGGTGGAGCCCAAGAGCGGCATTTTGCAGCCGGGCGCCTGTCAGATGATCACATTCACATACCAACACGAGATGCTGGGCACCAACCGGATACCTATCCTCTTCAAGATGGCCCATGGGCGCGAGATTCTCGTACGTGACCTTTGACCTCCATATGTATAAGTCCATACGTGACCTTTACTTTACCTGTGTGACCTTTGACCTCCTTATGTATGAGTCTATGCGTGACCTTTATTTCACCTGTTTGACCTTTGACCTCCTTATCAATGAGTCTATACATGACCTTTACCTCACCTGTGTGACCTTTGAAATTGGAATTATTTATACTCACACAATAAAGTATCAGAGATGGTATTTTTCCATTTTTAATCGGATTTCCGTGTTTTTCACAGCGTGAGCGCATTTTTTTAATATTGAGGAGAAATAACAATGATGGGGGTACATTTCATGTAGTACTCTCCAAGCATAGGTTTTGCACAATGCCTATGACCAATCATTACAGGATCTGCTTGGAGAGCATTCTGATGCCATTAATGGGACTGTATGGCACACCACTTTTTTCCTCCCGCACCACTGTCATCCCTGAGTATGTAGTTTTTGTGTCTATATACCATGCTACCTTCTTATGGGAGTATAAACCAACACCTATATAATGTATTATGTGGGTATAAATCTCATTGGTTTCTATGTTGGCTCTCTTTCTACATATTCTCTGCTGTATTATGTTCACCTCACTCAAACCACCCATGGCTACTTCCCGAATCACTGGACGTGGTGGCCTAATCGGTAGAGCGTGGGCCTCGCATACGGTTGGTCGGGAGTTTGGTTCTGGGTCGAGTCAAACCAATGACTTTAAGATCGATACTTGTCGCTTCCTAGCCTGGCATTAATAGGATAGAGCAACGACTGGTTAGCTCAGTGTCAGGATAATGTGACTGAGTGGGAGGTGATGACAGCCTGATTTCCCAGTGGGGCAGCACTATAAAGTCGCCATGAGTGCACACTGACACAAGTCGGTTCCCGTCCTGATGTGACCTTAGATGTTGCTAGGATGTAAAACAACAACCAACAACATCTTCCCGGGGTTTGATTCAACCATTCTTTAAAGTTTAATCTCGGACTATTTATCAATTAAACAATCCTTTTTGTGTGTGTTATTCTAAGAAAGCAAATTCAATTATTGGAATAGCGCTTTCGCATGGTACGTACGTTATGTGTATATGCATATGCATACTTTAAAGGTGCATAGTCCAATGGTTTTGAGTTTCTGTCACTTTTCGAGCCATCGACTGACAAGTAGGGTGAATGTTATAATCTACCTCACTTTATCTTGAAGTAACGTTTATTTGAAATGACTAACTTTTGAGATATTTGAAGATGCAACATTACTTTTTGGCAAGCACGCCAAAACTCTTACACCATAGGTTTCTGCAGTAACTGGTTCTGTTAAATTGCCTCAGTATTCCCTTCTATGTGATGACAAATGCTTATTAATAAGTGCACCAGTATCTAAGTTAAATATGTAGCATGAAATCTAGATAATTGTTTTGGTTTTGAAAATTGTATGTTTTCATCGGATTATGCAGCTTTAAGTGATATGTATAAATTGTATATAGGTGTATTTTATATAATTGATTGATTTATGTATCTAACCTAAGTAAGTCTAACCCTTATTCCTGAAGCTATCTTACAGTTTGTAGTTGTCATGTAGTATGTGAGTTTCTTTGCTTTATCAACACTTCACAGGATGTCAAATCAAGAGAAATAATGGTTCGTAGATTATGGTATCCTGGTAGACAACCATCGCCTGATTGTCAGTGTACCTGTGCATTATGTATTCAGACTGTCTATCACCCTTATGTCATACCGGTCTTGATTCCCCGAAGCGGTGATCATTTGCGAGCATGACTTTTTCACCGGAAATTGCTCCTATATTTAGAGAATCGTCATTAAAAAAGCAAATTGTGCGCAGTATGTCGACCCCAGTCACATCAGGCTTGCGAATAATTGAAACCAAAGAAAAACGTATCAGTCAGCAACTTGCTTCTGACCAAAATAAAACACGCGGGGGAGGAGGGGATGTAGGTGACTGATTATGGAAGATTGGTTGGCGATTGGTTAGTGATTGGTTGGCGATCGGTCGGCGATCGGTGGGCAAGTGGTCGGGGATTGATTGGTGACTAATTTGTGACTGGTTTGCGACCCGTCAGCGTTCGATTGCAGATCAGTCACATAACCAATCGCTGACTTCTCTAAGACCAGGGAAGACTGATCATCGATCAATCGCTGCTGGTCGGCAACTGGTAGCAGACTTGTCAGCGATCAAAATACCCGCCCACTCACTTTGTGACTACTAGGAACCAGTCTGGCACTGATCGCCAACTGATCGCCAACCTATGAAAAGGATTGGTGACTTCCTGCTGACCATTTTGGTTGCAAGGAGGTTTCTGGCGCAACACCTACAACCTCATTGCGGCCAAAATGGCCACCAACTTCTGGGCGACAAGTGAGGACAAAATAGAGACCTTTTTATGACCACTTACGACCTCTTGTGACCACCCAGTGTTTTTGTGGTCGCAAGTGGTCGCAAGGCTGGTGTGACTGGGGTGTAAGTTTGTTGTTGCATGGAGTTGTTTCCACGTGTCACCCATCACCTTCGAACCCACGTCTGTTGCTGTCAGTCGTTAGAAGTAGTTGATTGCCCAACATAGCCTGGAGGACTCTGAGATGCGCATTGACCAAGCTGAGGCCCAGGTCAATATGCATTCCAGGGGTGGGCAGTGCCCACATTAAGGCGCCATTGTTGAGTTACTTTGGCTTATAAATGTCACGGTCCGTACGGGGCCTGGAAAGTCTTGAAAAGTCTTGAACTGCATTTGTCCCATCTCAAGGCCTTGAAAAGCCTTGAATTTAACCTATTTCAGGTAATTAGTCTTGAAACGCCTTGAATTCCATTAAACTATCCCCAGTGATCTAAATTAGTCCAAAATCACCATTGTTTTTTCTCTCCTGAAATCCAAATGAAAATAGTCTTGAATTTCTAGCAAAACCAGCCTTGAAAAGCCTTGAAATAACCTTGAATTCCGTATCTTCACATGTGTACGCACCCTAAAAGTTTGATTGGTAGAAGTTGAAAATGATTGAAAATGTAGCCTCAGCGAGACACAAAGGAGATGATATTGCACTGAAACTGGTCCGATGTCAGTTATATCAGACCAAGCTCGACGCTAGTCACTGCAATAGGCATCCTCATAGAGACTGCGTTATTTACACAATTTAGGCGGCTAGTAATTATAATCCCCCTAATTACATGTGTGTCTGTGTACATTGTTCCCCCCTCAGCTGGTAGTAACCAAACCACCACCCAGTCCGACACAAAGTACAATTCACGAAGCATGACTCAGTAGAAATATAATAACTAGTCATTAGGCCTCCTGTTGAAATGTATCACTATGTGGGTGCTCCCAACAACCAGTCACTATGTGACAATTGGTATGGGCAGGGTTGGGTGAGCCAAGCACACCGTACAATGCAACATTGTCAGTCACAAGCTGGTGGATTTTATATATAAGGATGGTAAAGCACGGGTGTTCGAGGCTCTCCCAGCATACAACCCGAAATTATGGCCGCCATTTTGGAAGCGTGATAATGAGCGATCATAGGGGCATCTCCCCATTAACTCTAGTGACATTCAATGTAATGGAAAACACAAGACATGCTCTGTGCCCTAATTTGGTTAGGTTCGATTATCACGCTTTCAAAATGGCCAATTATCACACTTTCATGATGTCACTTAATCATCTATCCCTCTACTATCTGTGGTACTACTGACAAAACACTAACTGTGAAAGTAAGATAAGTCTATTACTAATAACTAAGACATTGTGGCATGAAATATGACTCTTATTGTCATCCTTCACTCACAGTGACATGTGATCTTTTACACTGGCATGTGCCGATCGCTTGCTGGTTAGGATACTGTCATGGGGGCCAGTGTGCTAACCATTACGCCACCTAGGCTCCCTGGTGTCACCACCCTATGCACACCCACCTGTCTATGTGGCTCCTTGTCCGAGATGTCAGTGCAGACTACTACACTACTCATGAAATACTGCACCTGTGCCATTTAGCCATCCAACTGACAGTTCTATGTTGAACCGTGGCTACAGCTCCACATGCCGGGCCATAGGAAGTTCCCCTAACTGGAGCAAGTGGAGCTGCTGCAGTGGTTGATGTGAATGAATGGCTCAGTACTCTCCAGATTTAGCCACCTTCCACCGGGTAGACTTACTAACTCGTCATTGTGATATTTCCAAATAAATATGTTTAATGCTACTCGGATTACCAATGTGTAAAGGGCGCATTCCATATACGCGTAATGCGAATGCGAATGCGAATGCGACAAAAAATCGAAACGCCTTGAAACCTATGAGCTACATTCCATACACGCGTAATGCGTAATGCGAATGCGAATGCGTCAGAAATCCATTATCCCGATCGCTCCATGTAGCGATCGGTGCGTAATGCGTAATGCGTAAAGGCGGTGCGAATAGAAAATCATCAGTCGCATTTGTCCATTGATATAAGGTTGGAGGAGGCGACTGATAATTACGGACAGCCGGGACAAGGTGGTGCGAACAGAAAAGCATCAGTCGCATTTGTCCATTGATATAAGGCTGGAGGAGGCGACTGATAATTACGGACAGCCGGTTGAAACATGTAGGTGTATGCGGGGACCTGTTAGGAAGCAGTTTCATATTTGGGACGGTCCTAACATCCCTCTAAGCAAGCTAAACTGAGCCATGTTTGGACCGTCCCATTCTGTGTGTGTGTGTCTCTGTGTGGGTATCTGTGTCTGTGTGTGTGTCTCTGTGTCTGTCTGTGTGTGTGTCTCTGTGTGTGTGTCTCTGTGTGTGTCTCTGTGTTGTGTCTCTGTGTCTGTGTGTGTATATGTGTGTGTATCTGTGTCTGTGTGTGTCTCTGTGTGTCTCTGTGTTGTGTCTCTGTGTCTGTGTGTGTGTCTCTGTGTCTTTGTGTCTCTGTTGATGTGTGTGTGTCTGTGTGTGTATCTCTGTGTCTCTATGTGTGTCTCTGTGTTTCTGTGTGTGTGTCTGTGTGTGTGTCTCTGTGTCTGTGTGTGTTTCTCTGTGTGTGTCTGTGTGTGTCTGTGTGTGTGTCTCTGTGTCTGTGTGTATGTCTGTGTGTGTGTCTCTGTGTTGTGTCTCTGTGTCTCTGTGTGTGTATCTGTGTCTCTGTGTGTGTCTCTGTGTGTGTGTGTGTCTGTGTGGGTGTCTGTGTGTGTGTGTCTCTGTGTGTGTGTCTCTGTGTTGTGTCTCTGTGTCTGCGAACAGAAAAGCATCAGTCGCATTTGTCCATTGATATAAGGCTGGAGGAGGCGACTGATAATTACGGACAGCCGTGTAGGTTTATGCGGCGGACCTGGTAGGAAGCAGTCTTCACATTTGGGACGGTCCTAACATCCCTCTAAGCAAGCTAAACTGAGCCATGTTTGGACCGTCCCATTCTGTGTGTGTGTGTCTCTGTGTGTGTGTATCTGTGTCTGTGTGTGTGTGTCTCTGTGTGTGTATCTCTGTGTGTGTCTCTGTGTGTCTCTTTGTGTGTGTGTCTCTGTGTGTGTGTCTCTGTGTTGTGTCTGTGTGTGTATCTGTGTGTGTCTGTGTGTGTGTGTGTCTCTGTGTTGTGTCTCTGTGTGTCTGTGTCTCTGTGTCTTTGTGCCTCTGTTGCTGTGTGTGTGTCTGTGTGTATCTCTGTCTGTGTGTGTGTCTCTGTGTGTATGTCTGTGTGTGTGTGTCTGTGTGTGTCTGTGTGTGTCTCACAGACAGAGACACACACAGAGACACGGAGACACAGACACACACATAGAGACACACACAGAGACACAGAGTCACACACACTTTTTATATACTTTTTATATACTTCACTGCATAGCGCATAACGCATTACGCGTATATGGAATGATGGCATTCGCATACCGCATAACGCATTACGCATGACGCATTACGCGTATATGGAATGCGCCCTTAAGACTGAATGGCCATATATATTAAGGTCTAATAAATACGCATTCTCTCTTATAATCTCCATTTCAAGGCACCCTGATTCGCCTACTCTGCCCAATTAAAATGCCGAAATTAAAAATGACCAGGCGGCATGGCCCAGTCGCTAGAGCACTCGATTCCTGTGCGGGAGGTCGATGCATTAATCCCCAGCCGAATCAAGCCAATCACTTACGCAATCGGTTCTTGTCACTACCCCACCTGGCGCTTGGCTCAGTGCCAGGATAGTGTGACTGAGTGGGATATCAGGTCGGGGTTCTGGCAGCATAGTATCCAAAGGGGCAACAACATGAAATGGCCAGCAGTGTAAACTGTTATATGTCTGTGCGCATCCTTATAGATTACCTGTTGCTAGGACATAAAACCACAATAAACCACGCTTGTAACTGCTTGTAACTGTTTGTAGATTGAAATGTATGCGACCTTTGTTTACTGCTTAGCCCTCGTCCATTCCAGCTGAACTTTGTTGGTGTGACTGTGAAGCACGATGTCCACTACATCCACTACCCAAGCAACCAGCACATGTTCTCCCCAGTGCCTATCGGTGACCTGACCAGCCCCACACAGGTATTCTTTTCTCCACTTGGAACCACACTCGTCACCGACAGACCCAGCTCGTCTCCACCCGCACTCACAGTTCCCAACAGAGCTGCACTAGTTACCGACAGACTGAACTCGTCTCCACCACCCACACTCACAGTTCCCAACATAGAGCTGCACTAGTTACCAACAGACTGAACTCATGTCCCCCCTACAATCACAGTTCCCAACACAGAGCTGCACTAGTTGAGGACAGACTGAACGCGTCTCCACCCACACTCACAGTTCCCAACACAGAGCTGCACTAGTTACCAACAGACCCAGCTCGTCTCCACCCACGCACACAGTTCCCAACAGAGCTGCACTAGTTACTGACAGACTGAACTCGTCTCCACCCACACACACAGTTCCCAACACAGAGCTGCACTAGTTACGGACAGACTGAACTCATCTCCACCCACACTCACAGTTCCCAACACAGAGCTGCACTAGTTACCGACAGACTGAACTTGTCTCCACCCACACTCACAGTTCCCGTCTCAGAGCTGCACTAGTTACCGACAGACTGAACTTGTCTCCACCCACACTCACAGTTCCCAACACAGAGCTGCACTAGTTACAGACAGACTGAACTCGTCTCCACCCACACTCACAGTTCCCAACACAGAGCTGCACTAGTTACCGACAGACTGAACTCGTCTCCACCCACACTCACAGTTCCCAACACAGAGCTGCACTAGTTACCAACAGACTGAACTCGTCTCCACCCACACTCACAGTTCCAACACAGAGCTGCACTAGTTACCGACAGACTGAACTAGTCTCCACCCACACTCACAGTTCCCGTCACAGAGCTGCACTAGTTACCGACAGACTGAACTTGTCTCCACCCACACTCACAGTTCCCAGCACAGAGCTGCACTAGTTACCGACAGACTGAACTCGTCTCCACCCAAACTCACAGTTCCAACACAGAGCTGCACTAGTTACCAACAGACTGAACTTGTCTCCACCCACACTCACAGTTGGTAAGACAGAGCTGCACTAGTTACAAACAGACTGAACTCGTCTCCACCCACATTCACAGTTCGCGTCACAGAGCTGCACTAGTTACCGACAGACTGAACTTGTCTCCACCCATACTCACAGTTGGTAAGACAGAGCTGCACTAGTTACAAACAGACTGAACTCGTCTCCACCCACATTCACAGTTCCCGTCAGAGAGCTGCAGTAGTTACCGACAGACTGAACTTGTCTCCACCCATACTCACAGTTGGTAAGACAGAGCTGCACTAGTTACAAACAGACTGAACTCGTCTCCACCCACATTCACAGTTCCCGTCAGAGAGCTGCAGTAGTTACCGACAGACTGAACTTGTCTCCACCCATACTCACAGTTGGTAAGACAGAGCTGCACTAGTTACAAACAGACTGAACTCGTCTCCACCCACATTCACAGTTCCCGTCAGAGAGCTGCAGTAGTTACCGACAGACTGAACTTGTCTCCACCCATACTCACAGTTGGTAAGACAGAGCTGCACTAGTTACAAACAGACTGAACTCGTCTCCACCCACATTCACAGTTCCCGTCAGAGAGCTGCAGTAGTTACCGACAGACTGAACTTGTCTCCACCCATACTCACAGTTGGTAAGACAGAGCTGCACTAGTTACAAACAGACTGAACTCGTCTCCACCCACACTCACAGTTCCCGTCACAGAGCTGCACTAGTTACCGACAGACTGAACTAGTCTCCACCCACCCGTACAGTTCCCAGCACAGAGTGCTACTTGGAACTGCACAAGTTGCATTTAACGAGTTGAGCCAAAATAAAGGCTTGCTACGCAATCGTCCTTAATATCCAATTAAACCGGCTGATGACTGGTTGCACTGCCTGGGATTATTTTGTAATGACTTCAACTTCCCTCGGCTAAACCGAATACAGTAAAACCTCTCCAAACGACCACCTCCATAGATCGACCACTCCCCTATATCGATCGCTATATTTGGATCGCAAACGATCGCCCATACAATACCAATGTAAAGAATGAAAAACTTCCTAAACCGACCACCGCTTTAAATGGACCATATAAAGTCGGTCTCATGATCGGTCGATTTAGAGAAGTTTTACTGTAGTTCAGAAATCTAAAAACTGTATGTGATATTATGCTCGCTGTGTAAATCAATTAACTAGTCCATAACCAGAAGGCATAATTCATTACATTCAACTGTTGGTTGGATTAGTCAGTGTATTTTGATCTAGCATTTCGTCCCCTCTGATTGCGTAAATTTGCTGTCTTTGTGGAGTTGGCGCTACTCGGGTTAGCGGACCATTGTGAATGTCCTGTTTTATTGTAGCCGTGCTGTGTTTTCTTACCCAGCTTTACGAGCTGTACAACGCTGGAGCCACTACAGTCAAGTACGCCGTTGACTGTATGCCCCTTGAGATTCTCCAGCAGGTAGGCATCCACATTGTCATGACATGAGGGTAATTAGGGCAGCCACAAGGTGCAGGTAGCCAAAGCCGTGAAGTTCAAAGACATAATGTAACACATCGCATGCACATTATCCGATGATGTCACTGATAACTGTGTTTGTTTTTGCGTGTGTTTTTTTTGTGTGTTTTTTTTTATGCTGTCCATAGCATGTAAGCTCGAGTGCTCGGGCTTGTTTTCAATGCTGACCAGTTGTAGTAGTGGTTTAATCTTATCACACAGTAGGAGGTGATAAGATGTTTTTGTTTCTCACACAGTAGCAGGTACATGCTGATTATTTAGTATCTGTAGATGTTTGAACTTGTTTTGTGTTGTGGTTGGCTATCTAAGGTCGATCCGAAATAGGGAAGGACTGCTAGGTAGCTGTTAGGCATCACAGTTAAGTGTGTTCTTGGCTCATAGATATTTGAGCTTGTTTTGTGTTGGGTTTTGCTATCCAAGATCGATCCGAAATAGGGAAGGACCGTTAGATATCTAATGGTTTTAGTTCTAGTGGAGGTGTTATTGGTTTTATTTTCTGATCACCCTCGTAGTGGGTGCGAATAGTATATTAGTTTTTTTTGTTTTTGTTTTACCACTACTTATGAAATAGCCTACTCTACATTTATAGGCTTGTACGTAGTTTGTCGCTGTTCGTTATCTACTGAGGGTGGTCCAGATTACCCCCTTGGGGCCACCCAGTTTGTGGGTCGTGACCTATCACATGCCCTTCTGGTGTTTTGCCCCAGGGTGTTTTCAGGGTCTCCCTTTTTTTACATATATATTGTTGTATGTTTTCAGATCGGGGGTCTCTGTTTTTTATGGTTTGTGGTTGTTTGTTATCTACTGAGGGTGGTCCAGGTTTCTCCTTGGGGCTGCCCAGTTTGTGGGCCATGACCTATCACATGCCCATCTGGGGATCTGGCCCTAGGCTGTCATCAGCGTCCTCCCTTTTTTACATACATATTTTTTGTGTATCTTTAGATCAGGGATCTGTCTTTCTTTTACTGATTGGGCATTCCAAGCCTTAGCAGCCATTTCTAATGTGCTTCTTTCATGGGCCTTTATGCGGCTCCTTGTTTGTTTTATTAGTGGTGCATTGTTTATTTGTGTATCTCTGGTTGCTTGTTTTTGGTATTTCCTATCGCGACTGTACCCAAATGCAAGTGTTTTGAGGTGTACTAGTCTTATATATATATTTTTTTAGCAATTTTGCTTTGGTTTGCATGTGCAGGTTATAGGTGAGGTGCATTCTGTCCACCCTGAGACATATTTTTAATGCTTTATTTTGTAGGATTTGCAGCATGTTGAGCAGTTCTTGCTTGCTTTGCTCCCATGTATATTGTGTCTCCATAGTCAAAGTATGGGAGTACCATTCCTTTGAAGACCTTTATTGACATTTCTTGTGTCATGAATTTTCTTAATTTGGCAAATAACCAGAGTTTGTGATTTATTTTTTGCATGATTTTTGTCATGCATAGGTTGTAGTTTAGTTGGCTGTCCAGCTCTAGGCCTAAGTATCTGTAGTGCTTTACTTTTTCCAGCACCTGGTTTCCTAGTTTGCACTGGGCGTTACTTTCCAGTAGTGGTCTATGTGAGAAGAGGACTGTTTTGGATTTTCTGGCATTTATGGTTATTTTATTAGATTTGCACCAGTCATCCAGTTTCTGTAATAGTTTATTTAGTTTATTTGTTACCTCTTCCTCAGTGTTGCCCTCAGCATATATGACAGTATCATCTGCATATAGCTGGAGGCATTCAGTGTCTATCCACTTCTCTAGGTCATTTATGTATATTATGAAGAGGAGTGGTCCTAGGACTGACCCTTGTGGGACTCCACATGTAATTGGTTTGCATTCTGATATGCTATTTTCTATTTTGGTTTTTTGTTCCGTATTTCTTAGGTAGCATTCGATCCAGTTTTATAGTATCTGGTTTGTCACTATGGTCAGACTTGAACAGACACAGACACACACATACACACACACACACATATATATATACATATACACACACACATAGATATATATATATATATATACATATATATATAAATATATATAAACCACAAGACACAGGTAGCGAACGTTATCCTGATCTTGACAAAATCAAAATTGAATCCGGATTTAATTTAGCCGTGAAGTTCAAAGGCATAATGTACCACACCACATGCACATTATCACATGACATCATTCTAAACTGTGTTTGCCACTAGGGTCAGACTCTCACACATATATATATAGATTTAGTTTTGAAAGTGAAGAGAGTGATAGTTGGCTCATGGTGTAGAGGAGGCGGGGAGGATAGAATGCCGGTTCCACAGTGAATAACATGGAAGTTAAGGCAGTTAGAGAGAAACATTAAAGGGCTGCCATTATTTATATCCACATACTAAATTATATGGTACATATATATTTATGCATATCAGCAAATTTCCATGTAGACCTATGTTGTCCTGACATAGCAGGGGTCCTGTTTTCAGAGGGACTGTTAAAGGAGGCAAAAACAATGTTGTCGAAGAACTACAACCACATGGTGATGCGGTGTGATTGTTACACATATATATTATATCGTGGTTTGTGCATTGTCTGCATGTTGCTGAAGAACTACAACCACCCAGTGATGCAGTGTGAATGTTACACATATGATGATGATGATGATGGTGGCGATGATGATGATGTGCATTGTCTGCGTGTTGTAGAAGAACTACAACCACCCAGTGCTGGAGTGCTTATCGCCTTTCGGGGACATTGCGCCTGGACAGACGAAGAACATCGAATGGCGCTTCTCCCCACTGGAGACCTGCAAGTACACCGTGTATGTGCCCATCCGCATCCACAATGGCGAAACAGCGCTCATCACCTTCACCGGCATCGGCTACGACCCACGCGCCATGGGTGACACCATGACCTTCAGGGACACACACAGCGCCATCTGTGAGTGGTGCGAGTGGGGGTGGTGGTGGTGGGGGGTGGGGCTGATTGACAGAGAGGGCTGAGGGGATTGATGTTAGTGCAGGGGAAGGGGATGGTGGTTCCAGAGAAAGGGTTGTTCAAGTCAAAGCTTTGTTCTAAGGGTGGTTCCAGATTAAACAAACGGTGGTTTGTAACAACAGTAAGGTTTAGGGGAAAGGGTAGTTCTAGACAAAGGGTAGTTCCAGATAAAACAAACGGTGGTTTGTGACAATGGTCAGGTCATAGGGAATGGGTGCTTCTAGACAAAGGGTGGTTGTACACAAAGCAAAGGGAGGTTCCAGACAAAGGGTGGTTCCAGACAAAGGGTGGTTCCAGACAAAGGGCGGTCCCAGACAAAGGGTGGTTCCAGACAAAGGGTGGTTCCAGACAAAGGGTGGTTCCAGACTAAGGGTGGTTCCAGACAAAGGGTGGTTCCAGCCAAAGGGAGGTTCCAGACAAAGGGCAATTACAGACAAAGGATGGTTCCAGACAAAAGCATGTTCTAGACAAAGGATGTTTAGGACAAAGGACTGCTAGATAAAAATATGGTTTTAGTTAAAGGTATCCCAGTGGGACAGCAATATGAAGCCGCCATGAGTGAGCTGTCGGCACTCGTGCTGATACGACCTTAGATGTTGCCAGGAAGTAAACCCTAATAAATTAAAGCAGCCAATCCCCGTGTGGCTCTCTCCCCGCCCCTTGCTGTGATGTACTGAGGTGGAATGTCTGGGTTGGCCTCTTTCATGTCCTGATGGAATGTCCCGATATTTGATCAATATTAATTATCAAAGCTGGCCCCCACCTCGGCTACCTTCCAACTGTAAATTGAATGTTAACTTCATTGTTGGGTCTGTAGAACATCGTAACTTAACGGTGTAAATATTACTGATAGACTTCCCATTTGGCAATAATGTAAAGACCTATTTTTTAGTGTATCCTAAAAAGTTGCTTATTGATGGATAGTACTCGTTATAACGCGATCGTTCAGGCCGGTATAATGCCATCGCGAAAAAATCGGGAGCGTGTTAAATCAGGGTTCCCTTTACTGAATTACCTTGAAATTCAAAAATGTTGAGTCTAATGAATCGTCGTGTTATTTCCGAATTGTCGCCCAATCGGGGCGCATTATAACGGGGCGTCACTGTACAATAGTTACCAAAGATTGTCGAGAAAATTATGTGTCTCCTTACCCTGTTGTATGTCTCCTTACCCAGCCTGCTCTCCCTTTACCCAGCCTGCTGTACCTTCACCCAACCTGCTCTTCCTTTAACCAACCTGCTCTTCCTTCACCCAGCCTGCTCTTCCTTCACCCAGCCTGCTCTTCCTTCACCCAGCTTGCTGTCCCTTCACCCAGCCTGCTCTTTTTTCACTCAGCCTGATGTCCCTTCACCCAACCTGCTCTTCCTTCACCCAGTCTACTCTTCCTTCACCCAGCCTACTCTTCCTTCACCCAGCCTGCTCTTCCTTCACCCAGCCTGCTCTTCCTTCACCCAGCCTGCTCTTCTTTCACCCAGCCTGCTCTCTCCCTTTACCCAGCCTGCTCTCCTTTTACCCAGCCTGCTCTCCCATTACCCAACCTGCTCTCCCTTTACCCAGCCTGCTCTCTTCTTTACCCAGCCTGAGCTTTTTCTTTACCGAACCTGCTCTCTCCCTTTACCCAGCCGGCTCTTCCTTCACCCAGCCTGCTGTCCCTTCACCCAGCCTGCTCTCTTCTTTGCCCAGCCTGCTCTCTTCTCTACCCAGCCTGCTCATTTCCTTTACCCAACCTGCTCTCTCCCTTTACCCAACCTGCTTTCTCCCTTTACCTAGCCTGCTCTTCCATCACCCAGCCTGCTCTTCCATCACCCAGCCTGCTCTCCTTTACCCAGCCTGCTCTTCCTTCACCCAGCCTGCTCTTCCTTCACCCAGCATGCTGTCCCTTCACCCATCCTGCTCTTCCTTTACCCAGCTGCGCGGTGCGCTCAGCCCTTGACCACTGAGGACCAGCTGTGCATCCTGTCCCAGGAGCGCATCACCTTCAGCAACCTGCCGCTGTTCAGCCAGGTGAAACGCCTGGTCACCATGACGAACCGCTCCACCAAGCACCCCTTCTCCTTCCAGTGGCATGTCACTGCCGGCAAGGACTCCAAGGTACTGCCCCACCAGCCAGACTCCACCCCGCTACTTTACCACCGCTTACGCCAAATACATTTTTTTAGTTGGTGATCGTCCCTGCCCGTGCCGGAAAAACCGTCCCCCCTGATTTTTTTCAATTTTCAATTTTTTTTTTAACTGCTAAAAATGTGTTGGGCTAGCAGCAAGTCAACTTTCGTAAGCACACAATCTGTGCAACAGTATGATAGTTACCTTGATAGCTTGCTACCAAATATAGTTTGGTAGGCTGATTGCCTGTTGTTATTTCTGTCTTACAATAGGTAACTTTTACTAAGGATGGTGTACCAGACAGGATGGCCGAATGAGTTGAGCATCCGTCTCCCATGGGTTTGAGGGTTCAAAGACTAGTTGATTCAAACCAATGACTTAAATATTGATACTTGTCGCTTCCTAGCCAGGCGCTCGGCATTATTAGGATAGGGCAAGGACTGGTTGGCTCAGTGTCGGGATAATGTGACTGAGTGGGGTATCAGGTCATGGTGCTGGCAGCCTGGTTTCACAGTGGAGCAGCACTATAAAGTCACCATGAGTGCACACTGTCACAAGTCAGTTCCCATCCTGATATGACCTTAGATGTTGCTAGGACGTAAAACAACAAAGAAACTAAGGATGGTTATCTACCCCCAATAGTCGATGTTTACTTTTTGTGCTGGAGGGGGCAGCATTAAACAAGCAAAACATTTGATGGTTATAGTAATCTGTATCGCTCTTGTCGAGACTTAAAGCAGTTCATATGCCAGAAAAATACAAAATAAAAATAAACACCGCCCGTCCGACGCTGATTTGTGTGACCAAAAGGACCATCACCAACTTTTTAATTGTATTTGTCCTTACGCAGGAATCACGTTGCACTGGCAGTCTGTGCTGAAAGCTGGAGAGTCCAATGAAATCATTAAATGTTCATAACCAATTTTATTCTACATATCTAACTTAGATCCTGGTGCACTGATTAAACATTTGTCACCAAATAGAAGGGAATACTGAGTCAGTTGGATAGAACCTGTTACTGCAGAAGGCTATGGCATGCTGGCCAAAATTAACTGTGTATGGTTGCACTTCAAATATCTCAAAAGTTAGCTATTTAAAATAAAAGTTACTTCAAGCTAAAGTAACATAGATTATGATGATCAACCTAATGTATTTACCTCAGAAAATGACAGAAATCTAAAACCATCGGACATTGCAACTTTAAGAAACCTACATGCTGGACTTACTTTACGAGTGGGGCCCAATGCGGCGTGCATGGATTTATATTTTCCTATTGATTGGCATTATTGGCCTTAAATCCATACAACATATCAACTGAACCACACTTTTATATAAACATATCATCTTAAAAGTGAAATCAATCACTGCTCAGGTGTTCACCAGAAAAGACGATCTGATAATTTAAATATCTTCAACAAAGCATTGCCTACTGCCATCAATCGCTATTGGCTTTTAAATGAACACTGCTATCTGCAACTGGATCTCATTTAAATAACGAGCAGGTGCTGTCGATTTGGCCAAGTCGTGGCAGACTAGTACCCGGCCAGTCAATCATATGCAAGGTCATCTTCACGGCCACGGGCCTGCCCTTCTTCTATGACCTTGACCTTGTGTGCGAGGTGACCAATGAGGACATTGTAGCTGCGTACAAGCGGAACGTGGCGAATTGGAAAGCTGAGAAGGAGCGTCAGTCTGTCGAGTTCACCATCACCGAACAGACCCTGGCCGAGCAGGACGTGAGTCATTATATAACTGGCCGTCTGAGAACAGTGTCGGCCCTAGGGTGGTGGTGCCCTGGGCAAGCTGAACTTGGGCGCTTGTATAAGTATAATTAAAAAAAAAAATTAATATCGAGAAATTATATTTAGCGCCCCCTCGCATATGGCTCCCTGGGCGACTGCTCGAGTTGCGGTACCTTCGGCTGGCCCTGTCTGAGAATGTTAACGCCCATGCTGGGTTAACGCCCACCCCCACTTGGCCACTATTTCGTAAACGCCCACCCCTGAAACACCCATGTGTGGATAAACGCCCACCCCCGACTTCAGTGATTTGCCAATTTAAACGTCCAGGGCGTTAACCCGCGAGAATACAGTATTTAAAAAGTGGATCAAGATACAACAAAAATTACACAAAACACTGAATTATTTTAATTACTATCATTTCGTTGTTGTTGTTGTTTTGATTACCAATTGATCCAATTGATCCCTACTTTAGGTAATAAACCTCCCCCCCCCCACGTCACGTGACTTCATACCCCACGTGACTCTTTATCCTTTATCCGGGTGCTTGTGAACTAAACTTCAAAGGAAACTTCCCATTTAAGTCCTCGTCGCCATTCTCTCCTGCCAGTTGCATCCTTTTAAGCCATTCATTTTGATAAAAGTCATATTAGCCAAAGTGATGGCCATTACTCCGGCTCGTTGGCTTGTTTTAACTGTGTCCCCTTTCTTATAGGACTGTCTCCACGACCGGCCATCTAGCGGCAAGCTCCGGCCGCTAGGGGACACCCCGCCACCTGCCGAGGGCGACATGGGCCGCTACAAGGCGAGGCACACTTCTTAGTCTTTTTTTCTTCTTTGTTTGTAAATTGTATTCTAGTTACAAGGCGAGGCACACTTCTTAGTCTTTTTTTCTTCTTTGTTTGTAAATTGTATATTAGTTACAAGGCGAGGCACACTTCTTAGTCTTTTTTTCTTCTTTGTTTGTAAATTGTATATTAGTTACAAGGCGAGGCACACTTCTTAGTCTTTTTTTCTTCTTTGTTTGTAAATTGTATATTAGTTACAAGGCGAGGCACACTTCTTAGTCTTTGTTTTGTATATGAGTTACAAGGCGAGGCACACTTCTTAGTCTTTGTTTTGTATATGAGTTACAAGGCGAGGCACACTTCTTAGTCTTTGTTTTGTATATGAGTTACAAGGCGAGGCACACTTCTTAGTCTTTGTTTTGTATATGAGTTACAAGGCGAGGCACACTTCTTAGTCTTTGTTTTGTATATGAGTTACAAGGCGAGGCACATTTTGTTTCTTCTTAGTTTGTTTTGTATATGAGTTAAAGGCGAGGCACACTTCTTAGTCTTTGTTTTGTATATGAGTTACAAGGCGAGGCACACTTCTTAGTCTTTGTTTTGTATATGAGTTACAAGGCGAGGCACACTTCTTAGTCTTTGTTTTGTATATGAGTTACAAGGCGAGGCACAGGTAAAACTCTATATGAGTTGAGTGCCCGCCTCCCGTTTTGGTAGATCATGGGTTTCGTAAAACCCGACCATGTCTGTGTCAACGTGTGACATAGGCATTTTTTACCACCTGTTGTTCTCTCTGTGAACAATATCGGATTTAATGCGTTTATTAGAATAAGCGCAAGCAGTAACCTCACCCACACCCACACCCACACCCACACCCACAACCACACCCACATCCACACCCACACCAACATCCACACCCACATCCACAACCACACCCACATCCACATCCACAACCACATCCACACCCACATCCACACCCACACCCACATCCACACAAATGTTCTCACACCTGAGTAAACACATCACAGCTTGTAGCCGCTTGAACGTCGACACTGGCCTGTGAGCACTAAGATTGGGTATTGATCGCTGGATAGAAATCAAAGCATCTGTCACTTTGTTGAGTACATTTGAATTATCATTAAATCAAGTATTAATGTATTGACATTTCTTTATGTTCCTTCTATCCTTTGAATCATATTACATGTAGTGCATTTCCATAGTTAATGTATTTGATTAGTTTCTCTTTATGTTCATGAAATTATCTGCATAGAAAGAATTAGAAATTAGTTAGATTAAATTCTACCAAGAAACCTTAGATGCGTTAATGTAGCTTGATGAGTTTCGAGGGAAACAGCGCACATTTTGTAATAAGATCCTGCTATATTCATCTGTATTGCAGACGTAGCTTTCCCCGTGAAGGTTGGTTGGTTGTTGGAGTTTTATGTCCTAGAAACATCTAACGTAATATCAGGACAGGTACCGACTTGTGACAGTGACCACTCATTGTGACTTTATAGTACTGCCCTACTGGAAAATCAGGCCACCAGCACCATGACCCGATATCCCACTCAGTCACATTATCCTGACACTGAACTAACCAGCCCTTGCCCTGTCCTATTAATGCCGAGAGCCAAGCTAGGAAGCAAAGACCCTATAATACTAAGACGGCTCACTCCCTATCTCTCCCATGATAATGTAAATTCTGCAGTGCCACCTTGTGGTGGGTTTGATCAGCCCGGCTGCTGGTTGGTGTTTCACATGTAAACACATGTATATTATACATGAGATAGGTAAGTATGAATACACATCAATATGAAATTGCTATGAACAAATACACATCATCATCAGCATCATCATCATAATCGCCATCATCACACATCTTTCACATTCATATATACATTTATACATATAATATAGCAACTGTTTAACCAAGAGAACAGCCAGCGCACCAAGTGGTGGGTTTGATCATTTTGATTACACAATACAGGCTGAGTGAGCCGTCTTAGTATTATAGCGTCTTTGTAGGAAGCAACACATACAATTTTGTAAGTGATTGGTTCGACTTGACTGACAAGAGAACTCCTGATCTCCCACACCGCAGGCCTGCACTATAATCATTCGGCCACTGCACCCAGTTTCCCATGAAGAATAAATACACTGTTATCAAAGACAATGTATGACCAGACGCGGCACTCAACACTTTCATATAGGAATTTCTTAAATAATCATGCAATGACTTAAGGTACATTGTCTTTGATCAGGTGTTGTAGTAGTTTTCTTACTCAGACATAATCACACATTTTATTTATGTATGGCACAGATTAAAGTGCTTAAAGTATGTTTGAACTTTACTATACTATAATATTGTTTGATTATTAATATTAGGAGATAATACACTATAATTGTTGTACATTGTCTTTGATGGTACAGCAGTCAGGGTGGGCTAGGGAACCTGTCCCCTTATTTCAATAGTACAGCAGTCATGCTGGGCTAAGGGACCTGTCCAATTACCTTGTTTGCTGTATTTCACGGGAAAGCGCTGTGTGGTGCGTCTTGTTGTACATTCTCTTTGCTATTAGTACCGTATATGTCCCAATAGACCCACACTGCGGGAGTGCAGACACATGGATGCGCGTCTATTCAAAGTTAAAGAATTTCATGGATTTGTTTTTGTCGTGAACCTGAAATAAAGTGGAATTGTCTCATTTTATGTGCATTCAGTCTGAATATGATCGTAAATTTATATTTGTTTTTGTCGTGCCTCTGAACTAAACTGGGATTGTCTTATTTTATGTGCATTCAGCCTGAATATGATCATATATGTGTGTGTGCTTTCAATCTTGAAATGGGGGGTGTGCTTCTATTGGGTAGCATGCTTCTATTGGGACATATACGGTATATACACTCAAAGTGGCCTTGACCTTCATGTCGGGTTAATTTCTTTAGCACTCCAGTTTAGAAATTGAATAAGAGCTGTTGGGTGACGGTAGGATGGCAGTGGCCGGATTGTGGACATTAACGCTGCTTCTCAGCCCACTGCTGTATCTGGCTCTGGTCGGCGCCATGTAAGACAGGCCGGTGTAGGATCGTGGATATTAACGCTGCTTCTCAGCCCACTGCCGTATCTGGCTCTGGTCGGTGCCATGTAAGACAGGCCGGTGTAGGATCGTGGATATTAACGCTGCTTCTCAGCCCACTGCTGTATCTGGCTCTGGTCGGTGCCATGTAAGACAGGCCGGTGTAGGATTGTGGATATTAACGCTGCTCTCAGCCCACTGCTGTATCTGGCTCTGGTCGGTGCCATGTAAGACAGGCCGTTGTAGGATTGTGGATATTAACGCTGCTTCTCAGCCCACTGCTGTATCTGGCTCTGGTCGGTGCCATGTAAGACAGGCGGGTGGTGGATTGTGGAATTAACGCTGCTTCTCAGCCCACTGCTGTATCTGGCTCTGGTCGGTGCCATGTAAGACAGGCCGGTGTAGGATTGTGGATATTAACGCTGCTTCTCAGCCCACTGCTGTATCTGGCTCTGGTCGGTGCCATGTAAGACAGGCCGGTGTAGGATTGTGGATATTAACGCTGCTTCTCAGCCCACTGCTGTATCTGGCTCTGGTCGGTGCCATGTAAGACAGGCCGGTGTAGGATTGTGGATATTAACGCTGCTTCTCAGCCCACTGCCGTATCTGGCTCTGGTCGGTGCCATGTAAGACAGGCCGGTGTAGGATTGTGGATATTAACGCTGCTTCTCAGCCCACTGCTGTATCTGGCTCTGGTCGGTGCCATGTAAGACAGGCCGGTGTAGGATTGTGGATATTAACGCTGCTTCTCAGCCCACTGCTGTATCTGGCTCTGGTCGGTGCCATGTAAGACAGGCCGGTGTAGGATTGTGGATATTAACGCTGCTTCTCAGCCCACTGCCGTATCTGGCTCTGGTCGGTGCCATGTAAGACAGGCCGGTGTAGGATCGTGGATATTAACGCTGCTTCTCAGCCCACTGCTGTATCTGGCTCTGGTCGGTGCCATGTAAACAGGCGGTGTAGATGTGGATATTACGCTGTTCTCGCCCTGCGATTGGCTCTGGTCGTGCCATGTAGACAGGCGGTGTAGGTTGTGGTTAACGCTGCTTCTCAGCCTGGTTGTTGGGGGTGGGGGTTGGTGGGTTGTGTTTGTGTGTGCTTGGTCGGTGCATGTAAGACAGGCCGGTGTAGGATTGTGGATATTAACGCTGCTTCTCAGCCCACTGCTGTATCTGGCTCTGGTCGGTGCCATGTAAGACAGGCCGGTGTAGGATTGTGGATATTAACGCTGCTTCTCAGCCCACTGCTGTATCTGGCTCTGGTCGGCGCCATGTAAGACAGGCCGGTGTAGGATTGTGGATATTAACGCTGCTTCTCAGCCCACTGCTGTATCTGGCTCTGGTCGGTGCCATGTAAGACAGGCCGGTGTAGGATTGTGGATATTAACGCTGCTTCTCAGCCCACTGCCGTATCTGGCTCTGGTCGGTGCCATGTAAGACAGGCCGGTGTAGGATCGTGGATATTAACGCTGCTTCTCAGCCCACTGCCGTATCTGGCTCTGGTCGGTGCCATGTAAGACAGGCCGGTGTAGCGGTATAAAACTGCCCCGGCTGATTCTTGGCCCCCGGTGAGATTCGGGGCCGCCCCAACGATTCGTCGTTTGAATGTTGTAAAGACATCCCCAGCTTCTACAACCGTCCCACCTGAAGATTAATCTTCAACCAAAGACTGGACTGATTTATCGGGGCCTTTCTATATTGCTGCAGTTCTGCAGCCGGTAACCATCGTAAGGTTACGAACACCCCATAAGCTAGCTCTTGGCCCCCGACAGAACAAACCTGCAGTGTATACAGATATACGTGAATAAATCTGCCGACGGGGGTGTTAACTCACCAGTCTTATACTGACCCCTCTGGAATAAAACAGCGCCACCTGTGTTTACTAGACTCAAATGCTGTCCTGCACAACTTTGCGTGGTATTTCTGTTGATTGGTTGGATGGTTGTTGGAGTTTTTCATCCTGGCAACATCTAAGGTCATATCAGGACTGGTACCGACTTGTGACGCACTAATGGTGACTTGACGCACTAATGGTGACTTTATAGTGCTGCCCCACTGGGAGACCAGGACGCCAGCATCATGAGTTGATATCCCACTCAGTTACATTATCCTGACACCGAGCCAACCACTCCTTACTCTATCCTAATAATGCTGAGTGCCTGGCTAGGAAGCGACACGTATCAATTTTATATGTCATTGGTTTGACTTCACCAGGAATTGAACTCCCGACATTCCGCTCTCCTGATTTGGCCACCGCGTCCAGTTCTGTTGATATAATCTAATATGTGCACAGAGAGTGTTAGGGTTGCCAAAGGTGACCTTATAACCTTCAGCGTGCCATGGAGATGATGAAAATGGGAAATATTGTGACTAGAGCGCGACTCAAACCCACATCTCTTTGCATTCCAGGCCAGTGTGCTAACCATTACACCACCTAGGCTCCTTGATATCAAAACACTACCCACGCCTACCTGTCTATGGGGTTACTTGCCTGAGAGGTCAGTGCAGACCACTACACTCGTCCCCCTGGAATTGTAAGTCCTTTTAATGCTTACAATTACATACATACAGGCAATGCACTAATACATACACAGGGTAGTTTCAACAACTATACAGTGCATAGTTTGTACAGGATCCTGGTCATGGCACCAGTGTCATTGGGGTGATGAAAATGGGAAATATTGTACCTAGAGAGGGACTCGAACCCACATCTCTTTGCATTCCGGGCCAGTGTGCTAACCATTAAACCACCTAGTCTCCCTGATATCAGCAGACTACCCACGCCTACCTGTCTATGTGGTTACTTGCCTGAGAGGTCAGTGCAGACCACTACAAGCGTAAAATCATCACAAATTACAAATGTAACACATGTCACAAATTACAAACAAAACATTTGACTGTGTGTGGGTTTGTATGTCGTGACTTCACACATCCCAGGAGATCATAAGGGGCAATACCCCCCCCCCCCCGGCCCCCCCCCCCGCCAACATTTTTTTATTTATATTAGTGAGGCAGAATTATACCAGTTTAACATTGCCCCGTCCCCCATTTTCATGCCGGTATAATATTGCCAGGGGGTGCAGGGGGAGATATTGCTTTACAACGGGGTCACCAGACAGGATGGCGGAATGAGTTGAGCGTACATCTCCCATTTTTGTAGATTCCGTGGGATGGTCGAGTCAAACCAATGATTTAAAAATGTATACTTTTCGCTTTATAGCCAAGCACTCTGCATTATTAGGAGAGGGCAAGGACCGGATGGCTTAGTGTCAGGATAATGTGAAGGGGTGTGCACTTATGGTGACTTTATAGTGCTGCCTTACTGGAAGACCAGACTGCCAGCACCATGACATTTTTTTAATCTTTTTTTTATTTTTATTGAGGCTGTATTTATACTGTCCATAGCATATAAGCCTGGGTATTCAGGCTTGTTTTCAATGCTGGCCAGCTGTAGTGTTGGTGTTGTCTTATCACACAGTAGCTGCTGATAAGGTATTTGATTGCCTGTATTTCAGTAGCAGATAGATAGTTGGTTGGTCTGGTTAGTACTATAGTAGTCTATGTTAATTTTTTTGGATTTTCTTGGCATATATGTGCTTTATTTTTTCTACTCTTATTTCTAGACTAGCCTACTCCTATTTACATATCATAGGCTTGTACGCAGCTGTGAGGTGTGTTATCTGGGTGCTTTTGGTATGGTTACCTTCCATTGGGCGTCTCGCTGACACTGAGCTAACAAGTCCTTGCCCTATCCTAATAATGCTGAGTGCCAGGCTAGGAAGCAACAAATATCAATTTTGTAAGTCATTACTTTGACTCAACCGGGAAGCCTGCCCTCTACCATTTTGGTCACCGCGTCTGGTCACTGGTTGTCTGGTGCACTGTGACAAACTGCACCAGTTATGCTGGTTATGTAAGAAACTCATTAAGTGAGTATCCTGCAAAATTAACCCTTGAAAATGAATACAATTTATTTGAAAAGCATGGCGGTTCAGACATAGTCAAAAGTCTGTACAACAAAGAGTGAGTAACGAGGGAATCTAGACGCACCAGATGCTTTTTGTCAAAATTGAAAATATTGTGTAATTATTTTCAAAATTGGCAGTTTTGGTTGTTGGTCGTAGTTCATTGCGTGCTCAATTAAAGACAAATTGTCATGGAGACGCAGCTGTTAGGTGGTCGGCCACCACCATCCCGGACCTCTTACTTAACTCTGGCCGGGCGGGGGCTTCGTGGGGCCGGGCGAGGGTCGAGCAGTGGCCGGGCGGGGATGGGGCGGGGACCAGCGGGAGCCGGGCGGGGGCTGGGCGGGGGCCGGGTGGAGGGCTGAGTGGGGGCCGATCGCGGGCTGGGCGGGGGCTGGGTGGGAGCTGGGCGGGGGCCGGGCGGGGGCTGGGCGGGGGCCGGGCGGGGGTTGGGCATGGGCCGGGTGGGGGCTGGGCGGGAGCAGGGCGGGGGCCGGCGGGGGCTGGGTGGCGGCTGGGTGGGGGCCGGGCGGGAGCAGGGCGGGGGCTGGGTTGGGGCCGGGCGGGGGCTGGATGGCGGCTGGGTGGGGCCGGTGTGGTGGTTTCAGCGTGTTCCCGTGCTCAGACGTGTCCCTCGCTTCTGCGCATGCGTCAGAATCTAATAAACATGGCCGTAATCGATTAACACTACCCGGGCGACTCGGGTCATCCCAGTCGTCAGAATTTCAAATAGAACACGGCGAGTGGAGTCAACAAATACACGTGCCGTGTGCCAAAAAAGAATAACTTAGATTAATTAAATGGAAATATAGGTAAACTAGGCCATCATAAAATACTTTAAATCCTATTTTGCTGTATTTTTTATCGGCTATTAAAAAAAAAAAAAAATTCTCCACCCGAGCGCGGAGAAGCGTATTCGATTATTCGACCCGAGATTGTAGGATGTGCGCATGCGCCAATAAGTGTCTCGGGTGATCCGAGTTGATGCGAAATCCGCGCATGCGCAGAAGCAACGGGACACGTCTGAGCACGGGAACACGCTGAAACCACCACACCGGGAGAGCACCGACTATGTGCTCCTTTGCCGGGCACTTTGTCGTGAAGCAGTGTCTCGACCGCTGCTGTCCAATGCCCAGACGGCTCCACGGGGAAAGCTACCACTCACGTCCCGTTAGGACTGACTTAATCTACCCGGGCATCTACCCTATAACACTAAGACGGCTCACTCAGCCTGTATTGTGTAATCAAGAGATCAGCCAGCGCACCTGGTGGTGGGGTTGATCATTTTGATAGTGTTATGATGGGTTGTGTGAATGGTGTGTGCTTGAGTGTGTGTGCACGTGTGCATGTGTCAGTGTGCTAGAAGAAGGATGTATGGTGGCGGGGATGGGTGGGGTGGAGAGGTGGAGGGGAAGGGTGGGGGTAGCGGTGGTGGTGGTAGTTCTATAAGACTTAGGAGTAGCAACCTGCAACCAGTGGGGACCTCCCTCCCCCCCCCCCCCTGCTTACATCAAGGAGGGGATCATGAGGTGTGGTGTGAGAGCGCCAACTGAGGTGGATGAGGGGGAGGGAGTGCGGGGGAGGAAGAGGGAGTGTGGAGGAGGGGATGCGGAGCATGAGGAGGCGGAGAGGGAGTGCTGGGGAGGAAGAGGGAGTTTGAGAGGGGGAGGAAGAGGAGGGGAGAGGGAGGGGGAAGGGGGAGGGAGGTGTGGTGTGAGAGCACCGAGTGAGGTGGGTGAGGAGGGGGAGGGGGAGAGGGAGTGTGGGGGAGGGAGGGGGAGGCGGAGAGGAATGGGGGAAGGGAGAGGAAGGAGGAGAAGGGGGTGGGAGGTGTGGTGTGAGAGTGCTGGGTAAGGTGGATGAGGAGGGAGATAGGGAGAGGGATGGGAGGGGGAAGGGGAGGGGATGGGCGGTGAGGCCGGAGGAGGCTGGGACGGAGGGGGTAGTGAGGGAAGGGGAGGGGATGGAAGAGGAGTGAGGAAAGGGGAGGGCAGGGGAAGGAGGGGGAAGGGTAGTGAGGCCGGGAGGAGGGGGGAGGGAGGGGAAGAGGGGGGAGGGCATGGGAATGAGGGAGGGTGGGGCAGAGGGAGATGGGGACCAGGCAGTAGGTGCAACATCGGCATCCAAATGACAGGCAATCTCTTTTTTTAACTTTTAAACCCACACTCTTGCCTTGTATGCGTTTACATGTGAAACACCAGCCAGCAGGTTGGAGGTAGGCCCGCTATGACGTAAAGTGAAAGTGGCTGATGCAGGGTGGTCACCCGTTGTTACTAAATCAAATAGAGCACTTGTAGCGAAGGTGTTTTAGAAGCGACTGCAGGTTCTTGTCTGTGGGAGACCAGATTCAGTGTACTCAGGGGAACTCAACATGACGCCACCGATATACACATAGATACAGTAAAACCTCTCTAAATCCACCCACCATGGTACCTACTTTAATTGATCAATTTAGGGAGGTGGTCGGTTTAGTGAGGTTTTTTTATTGTTACAATGGTATTGTATGAGCGATCGTTTGGGACCCAAATAAAGCGATCGATATAGGGGCATGGTCGATCTGTGGAAGTGGTCAGTTAGAGAGGTTTTACTGTACATGTTTACATTAATAGATCCATAAATACATATATAAATATGTAAAACATGACCAGTCTAATATCACTTTTAAGTGCTTTGCTCAGGTTACTTATTTGTTAAAGTACATTTAAAATTCCGTATTCACTGATCAACATGTGTAGGGTTTGAAAGTGAAAGTAATCTATTAAACACTCTGTCCCCCCTGAGGTGCACCAGGCGGGATGACCGAATCAGTTGAGCGTCCGTCTCCTGTTTTGGTCAATCGTGGGATTCGAACCTATGGGGAAGGACTGGTTGGCTTAGTGTCAGGATAATGTGACTGAGTGGGATATCAGGTCATGGTGCTGGTGGGCTGGTCTCCCAGTGGGGCAGCACTATGAAGTCGCCATGGATGCGCACTGTCATAAGTCGGTACCCATCCTGATGTGACCTTAGATGTTGCCAGGATGTAAAACTCCAACAACCAACCATTCAATGGTATACATTATTTTTGTATGTACTATATAATTTATTATGCGGATATAAATAACGGCAGCTCCTTAATGTTTCTCTCTGTCCATCTTAACCTCCATGGTGTTCCCTTGGGAGCTGGTATTCTCTCCTTCCCGTCTCCTCCAAACCGTGACACAGCGGTCATCCTGCTCACTTTCAGATTTCATGACGTCTCAGTGAATACCCATCTAGAGTTTCTCGATCCTTAAGCAAGTTAAAGCCGTCATATCGGGCTATAATTGCTTAAAGCTGCATAATCCGATGAAGGCATTAATTGTTCTAAGCCGAAGCCTTCCAGGCTGTTATCAGGAATCTAATATTCAAATTTATTACTAGACTTGCCAAGGACTTGTAAAAATAGAAGAGAGTGATCTCAGCTTTACGTCTGCCATATGGAGGGAGGCATTGGTACAAACTACTGTATGTAGACCAACATTTTGATAGTGGTTAGTACGGTAGTATTCATACTATTACGTATATCCTATTCACATTAAATTTTATATCTACCTACTATGGACAAAATTATGTAACTACCATAATCCTCAGGGATGAAAGATCTCCGGGATTTCGCGGATTTCCGGGATTTTCCTGTAGCTATAATTGTATACTAATATGTTGCAGTTGTCCTGATATGACCGTAGATGTTTCCAGGTCATAAAACTCCAACAACCAACCAATACGTTGTTTCACGCTGCAGCGTATACTACTAATACAAGTGTCAAACCGCGCAGCACTGTCAGCGTATACCAATATGTATGAAACCTGACTTCCGGGAATTTTCAGGGATTCTCTGACAATGCTAAGCCTATGGGAGAATATCAGCATTTCCGCTTTTTTTCCCGGAGACCACTTTCATCCCTGAATCCTGAGTCTGAAATAAAGAAATGAATTGAATTGAATTTACCTAGAGTTTATACAACATATGCAATTTAGATAGTGGTGTACTCATTAAACAGTTATTGCAGTTTGGTGTCCCCATGCTCTGCCACTGCACATGACAATAAGTAAACAAAGCCAATGCGCATGCGCACTAAAATTAATGTCACGTTTTCACTTCAAATATCTCCAAAGTAAATCCTTTAAGATAGAAGTTACTTGGGATTCTGCGGAATTAATACTAGCGAACACCGTGTGGTGGCGCTCTCACCTGAGCGCCTGTTGCTGCTTGTTCCAGCTGATATGGCTTATTAAACCCATTTGATCAATTAATAATATAACCTTTAATATTTATCTAGAATTTTATTTTCTTTGACCACAAATTATATAATTGTGATTTTTGTTAAAATTCATAAGTGTCTTTTGGCACATTGATTGCTGCTTTTAAATTCTATGTAAAAGCGATGGGTGAATACAAAAAAAAAACTATTCTCACCGTGAATATGGCCTATGCTGCTGACACAGCGTAAAGGAACCACAAATCAATCATCAATCAATCAATCTGTTACAGACGCTGCCACCAATTCGCCAGGAGAGCGTGGATGAGGAACGCGTGCGACTTCAGTTCAATGCCAAGATCAATGAGAACTTCTGGCCAGAGCCGGTAAGGGTGTCTTGTGTTTCTTTATTTCACACATTAGCACTGAGAACCCTGGTCCCCTGATGAAGGTTCGCCCTAATAGAAGCTGCACCCTGACTTTCAAAGTGAATTTTAGTGCTGCTGCCATGAATATCCCTAATAGAAGCCGCACCCTGACTTTCAAAGTGAATTCTACTGCTGCCTCCAGGAATATCCCTAATAGAAGCCACACCCTGACTTTCAAATTGAACTCTAGTGCTGCCTCCAGGAATATCCCAAATAGAAGCCGCACCCTGACTTCTCAAGTAAATCTCAAGTTGCCTGCATTTAATGTGCTGTAACAGCCAAGTCCCAAATAGAAGCCGCACCCTGACTTCTCAAGTAAATCTCAGCTTGCCTGCATTTGATGTGCTGTAACAGCCAAGTCCCTAATAGAAGCCGCACCCCAACATTTTTCTGTGAAGATTGATATTGCCTATCATGGATAAGTCTGAATAGTCTTGTTTTCACCATTAGACAGTTTGTCGATAGAAAGCCCGAGCCTACACTTTTACCGACCCAAGGGATTTTTAACCTCCCACACCACATAGACTTCCCAAATGAATCCCGACTTGCCTGTGCATTTTATTTCTTCCTCTCTGTCGGTCCTTTTTTCCCGTTTGTTATGTTTTGGTGTGCCACCACAGCCCAACCAGGAACACCGCAAATAGAAGTCGCACCATGGCCTATTTTGGCGATGAGCAGGTGGAAATATGAGCTACATCAGGAAAATTATGTTTCAATTATTAGTGTTCATTTAGTAGACGGAAGTAATTAATGCGCTTGACGGAAGTAATTAATGTGCCTTGGGAATAAGATGTTAATAATTGGTTCCTGTTGAGGGGATAAGAATCGACCAATCTCGGCTCAGTATCTCACAAAGCCTCAGGGAATCGACAGCAATTGCATCAACGCCTTATACTTATAGTCATTTAAATCTATAAATACAAAACCAAAACTGGGTGCCACCTGTGACAGAACTGGGAACTACTGGAACATGCAATGCACCAATTGCTGTAGAACTGAACATTACTAAGAATATCCATATAATTTCATTTTAAACTAGTCCAACATTGATATTCATAACGCTATAAGAAAACAAATTGTCGATGCGACTGACACTTATCAACATCCGGTGGAGGTGAGGTGGGCTGCAGGTGTCACCACCGGTAAAGTGTTGAGACTTACGGAGTATAACAATATAATAACAATTCCCTTACATATCTTTATACTCATATAATACCTTATACATCGCATTATACATATAGTCTTAATTAGTAGTGACATTCAGAGCGGGAGTTACAAACAAAGGGGAAACAATTCACCTCGAGTGGAACTCGAACCCACACCCACACATCTGCCATTTCATAACTAAGCGTTCTAACCACTAGACTATCGAGGCGCCCTGGTGCTATCAACCTATCCCCCGCTACCTGTGTATATGACATTTCACCTGGGGAGGCCACTGAGACACCAGGCTGCCAACACCCTCACCCAATATCCCACAGTCAGATTATCCTGATACTGTACTAACCTTATCCTATCCTATTAACACTGAGCGCCAGGCTAGGAGGTAGTGACACATATCAATTCTGCAAGTCATTGGTTTGACTCGGCTGGGATTCCAACTCGCGACTTTCCACATGGCAAACCTGCGCTCTACCGATTCGGCCACTGCGGTACATGCGTATAGCCTGAACATAATTAATGGTGTATAAGAATAAGTATTATAATGTCTCAATTACTTCATTATTTATCATAGTAACCATAGTAGCCATATTAAAAAGTCACCACTGAAGAATCTGTACATTGCTATGTGTCTGGAAAGCGTGAAACCAAATCACAGAATCTAAGCGAATCTGGAACGGTCAGCATTAATCCGAACATACATCTTCCACAACTTGATAATCCCATAGGGCAGCTGGGGCAGTATTTGAATGTTGTCTGCTCTGAGTGAAACGCACTACTTGGCTGAATATTGTCGTGACGGTGATGAAAATCGGAAATTTTGGGCCTAGAGCGGGAATCGAACCCACATATCTTGCATTCCGGGTCAGTGTGCTAACCATTACACCCCCTAGGTCACCTGATATCACCACACTACCCACGCCTACCTGTCTAGGTGGTTCCTTGTCTGAGACGTTAGTGCAGACTACTACATCAGTCCCCTTGAAATTGTAAGTCTTTTAAATGGACATTTAATGCTTACAATTACATACGTACAGGCATTGCAATTACACATACATACACAGGTTAGGTTCAACAACCATACAGCACGTAGCATGTACAGGATCATGTTCATAGCAAAATGTTTCATGCTGGTGATGAAAATGGGAAATATTGTGCCTAGAGTAGGAATCGAACCCACATATCTTGCATTCCTGACCAGTGTGCTAACCATTACACCTCCTGGGCTCCCTGATATCACCACACTACCCCTGGCTACCTGTCTATGTTGCTCCTTGCCTGAGAGGTCAGTGCAGACAAATATTATAATATCAATCAGCCTGCCTTTACTGAAATGTAAAGTACTTAATGTCTGCTGTCAACTCACCAATTTAGTGGCAGTGTGTAATGTGTAAGGGTGGCAGACTGGTTTACACAGCCTGCAGTCCTTGGTGCTACTTTAAGGGGTATGCTAATCAGGGATAAAAGTTATCCGCCATTTCGCCGATTTCTGCGATTTATTATATTTACCGATTAACTTTAAGCAAAATGCGAATGTTGCTCTTATATGACCTTAGATGTTGCTAGAACAAACCCAAACATGAATGAGTTAAATATGAGTGATAATATAGGCACAACAAGGTCAAGGCTAGTTGAAACCTGACTTCCGGTATTTTTCTGCGATTCCCTGACAGTGCTAATCCTAATGGGGAAAATCCACGTTTTCCTGGAAATTTGCTTGATTTCCGCGTTTTTTGTTGGCGACCACTTTCATCCCTGGCTAAGGAGAGAAGCTAGTTTAATTGACAGTGCAAATAGACGAGTTGACACTTAATAAGGTGACTCTGTGTTGACAGGAGAAGCCATTGCCGGCCTTGGTTCATCTGGGAGTGACAGCACGCACACACAGCATCACCGACTTCCAAGTGAACTTCCCTGCAGACTACAAGAACTACTTCATCGACCGGTAAGTATATCTTGGTTCTTACCAAAAGTCAAGTAAAGCTTGTTTTATTTAACAACGCCTCTAGAGCACATGCATATTTTTATTGTATCATCGGCTATTGGACGTCAAACATATGGTCATTCTGATATATTTCTTTGGAGGAAACCCACTGCCATCACATAGGCTACTTTTTCCAATAAGCAGCAAGGGGTCTTTTATATGCACTTTCGCAGACAGCACAGCACCATACCACAGCCTTTGATGAACCAGTCATGGACCACTGGTTGGAACAGAAAATAGCCCAAACTGCATATGGGTCCACTGAGCAGGATCGATCGGATGACCGACACCTTCACAGGTGGACATTGGTTCTTACCTCTACTGGTTTGGTGGGCTGCAAGTTGGTATCAGGATGTCTATGACACCTTGTATTCCTCGATGGTTATGCAGTAAAGTACTGATGGGGCTCAATGCTGCGTAAAGTTGCATTGTGTTGATAGGATGACCGACACCTTCACAGGTGTCGGTCATCCTATCAATCCTGCTCAGTGGACCCATTTGCACTTTGGGCTATTTTCCGTTCCAACCAGTGGTCCACAACTGGTTCATCAAAGGTGTCCTGTCTGTGGGAAAGTGCATATAAAAGACCCCTTGCTGCTTATCGGAAAGAGTAGCCTATGTGGCGGCAGCGGGTTTCCTCCAGAGAAATATGTCAGAATGACCAAATCCTTGATATCCAATAGCCAATGCTAAAAATCAATGTGCTCTAGAGGCATCATTAAATAAAACAAGCTTTACTTTTTGTCCGATGGTTTTGAGTTTCTGTGATTTTCTGAGCTACACATATTAGGTTGATCGTTATAATCTACCTTACTTTAAGGTTGAAGTAACTTTGTTTTAAAGTGAGTAACTTATGAGATATTTGAAGTCTGAACGTGCCGGACTAGACGGGATGGCCGAATGAGTTAGAGCGTCCGTCTCCCGTGCTGGTAGATCATGGGGTCATGGGTTCGAACCCTGGTCGAGTCAAAGCAATGACTTAAAAATTGATATTTGTCGCTTCCTAGCCAGGCACTCGGCATTATTAGGACAGGGCAAGGACTGGTGTGCTCAGTGTCAGGATAATGTGACTGATTGGGATACCAGGTCATGGTGCCAGTGGCCTGGTTTCCCAGTGGGACAGCACTATAAAGTCACCATGAGTGTGCATTGTCACAAGTCGCTACCCGTCCTGATATGACCTTAGATGTTGCTAGGACGTAAACCAACAACAAACAAATCTAAGCATGCCAAATTAATGTTGGTGTGCATGTCAAAACTCTGGTTCCATAGGTTTCAGCAGGAACAGGCTCTATTACATTGACATAGTATGACTTTCGTTGAAGTTCTATGTATGAACAAATACTTAAAGTTACGTAATCCGACGGTTCTGAGTTTCTGTCATTTTCTGAGATAAATATATTAGGTTGATCAGTATAATCTACTTTACTTTAATTTGTAACAACTTTTATTTTTAATGGCTAACTTAGGAGATATTTAAAGTGCAAACCTGCAAACTTAATTTCGGCAAGCATGCCAAAACTTTGACACCGTAGGCTTCAGTAGTAACAGATCATATTGAATTGACTTAGCGTTCCCTTCTATGTGGCAACAAATGCTTAATAAGTGCATCAGTATCTAAGTTAGATATGTAGGATCAAATCTAGATAATTGTTTTGGTCTTGAAAATGTTATGGTTTTATCAGACTATGCAGCTTTAACTACACCAGTATCTAAATTAGATATGTAGGTTCAAATCTAAATATTTGCTTTGTTTTTCAAAATGTGGTGCTTTAATTGGACTATGCCGCTTTAACTTGGGTGGTATGATGAGCAGCTTTGTTTCCAATATGATATTGGCTGTAATTAGCAAGACTCGAGAGTTTCCGGGAAGAGATTATCTGCAAATCAGCAGAACTACGCAAGAGCCATCCGATCAATGTCACCCAGAATGTGAGATGCGTCAACTATGTGGGTGAATAGCATCAAAGTGCCTCACGGATGGTATGAATGCAGGTGTCTGGATGTGGGTTATATGGATGTGTATTGCATGCATGTAGCTGATATGGAATCCATGTGGATCTGGGTTCCATGGATGTGGATTGTATGGATGCAGGTGATATGGATGTGGATTGTATGGATGCAGGTGATATGGATGTGGATTGTATGGATGCAGGTGATATGGATGTGGATTGTATGGATGCAGGTGATATGGATGTGGTTGTATGGATGCATGCGAAATGGATGTGGATTGTATGGATGCAGGTGATATGGATGTGGATTGTATGGATGCAGGTGATATGGATGTGGATTATATGGATGCAGGTGATATAGATGTGGATTGTATGTCTATGGATGCAGGCGATATGGATGTGGATTTTATGGGTACAGTTGATATGGATGTGGATTGTATGGATGCGGGTGATATGAATGTGGATTGTATGGATGCAGATTATATGGAATCCATGTGGATGCAGGTTATATGGATGTGGATTGTATGGATGCAGCTGATATGGAATTCATGTGGATGCGGGTTATATGGATGTGGATTGTATGGATGCAGGTGATATGGAATCCATGTGGATGCGGGTTATATGGATGTGGGTTGTATGGATGTGGGTGATATGGATGTGGATTGTATGGATGCAGCTGATATGGAATCCATGTGGATGCAGGTTATATTGATGTGGATTGTATGGATGCGGGTGATATGGATGTGGAGTGTATGGATGCAGCTGATAAGGAATTCATGTGGATGCGGGTTATATGGATGTGGATTGTATGGATGCGGGTTTCATGGATGTGTATTGTAAGGATGCGGGTGATATGGATGTTGATTGTGTGGATGCAGCTGATTATACATTGATATGGAATCTGCATGAATGCAAGTTATATGGATGTAGATTATACAGACACAACTGATATTCTGATATTCAACCTCCCAGTTGATGCATCCTAGGTATTCATTTTTACGACTTTAAAGCGGCATAGTCCGATGTTCACATCAAATTTTCAAAACCAAAACACTCGCCTATAATTGGTCCTACATATCCAATTTAGATACGGATGTACATATTAAGCATCTGTTGCTGCATATAAGAGAATACTGAATCAATGCAATAGAACCTGTTAGTGCAACCGCCTATGGTGGTCAGCATTTTGAGATGCTTGCCAAAACTAATTTGGCATGTTTGCACTTCAAATATCTCCAAAGTTAGCCATTTAAAATAAAAGTTATTTCAAACAAGGGTAATGTATCTAAAAACAAATTGTAGAAACTCAAAGCCATCGGACTATACAACCTAAATAGGCAAATTAGATCTGACAACTATCGTAGAAACTCAAAACCATCAGACTATACAACCTAAATAGGCAAAGTAGATTCGATAACTATCGCAGAAACTCAGAACCATCGGACTATGCAATTTAAATAGGCAAATTAGATTCCACAAGTATCCTACTGATGTTGACCATTTGTAAATTACCAACCTGCGTAAAGGGCATACGATTACTGTAACTCATAGTGTCATGTGATACAAAAATGTTATCTCACCTCCCAAAGGTTTCTACATGCGTAAACCTCCACCTGTATACCACTTCAGTGAAACTGAAAGTCACGTTAGATGATAAGTATTTTGTTCCGCTAATTACACTACTGGCTTTCAATGCATATAATTAAGCCTTGTTGCCTGCAATGCTTACAGGTTGCTTAGCGACGGTCTTGTACCGGAAGAGGACAACGGCGATCCTGAGGAGAAACTCGTGTGTAGGGAGGCAGAGGCGGATGTGATTGCGGTAACCTTCAATAATCTCATCAGGTACCTGCCTTCTTTAACAGCGATCCAAGATGGCTGTCATTTGGCACATCTTCTCCACTTTTGGTGTTCTGAAACTCTTGCTGTAATCGGCGACCTCTGTTAGTTTATCTTTTTCTTAAATTTGTTACTTATTAACAAAATTCGAACTCTAACAAAATTAGAAATATGAATAAAATGTATACCTGTTGCTACCGGGCCTGGCGCTCGGTATTACTAGGATAGGGCAAGGAGCAGTGGAATGAGGGAGTGGGACGTAGCTGTGAAGGTGTGGGTCATGCGATCGATCCTGCTCAGTGGACCCATTTACAGTTTGGCCTATTTTCCATTCCAACCAGTGGTCCACAACTGGTTCATCAAAGGCTGTGGTATGTGCTGTCCTGTCTGTGGGAAAGTGTATATAAAAGACCCCTTGCTGCTTATCGGAAAGAGTAGCCTCTGTGGCATCAGCGGGTTTCCTCCAAAAGAAATATGTCAGAATGACAATATGCTTGATGTTCAATAGCCGATGATATGAAAATCAATGTGCTCTAGAGGCGTCGTTAAATAAAACAAACTTTGGTGCAGTAGAATAAGGAAGACCAATTGTCTGAAATTGAAATTTCCCATGCTTAATCAAATAATGCACCAAATAAAACACACACAAAAAACCCATCTGGACAAGTGCACCTATTTTCTCAATCTACTTAAATGAGGTATCTCTGTCCCTGGCTCCTCCTGAACAAAATACCCCTCCCCCCCTGCTGCACCGGATGCGGTGGCTGAATTGGTACAGTGCAAGCTTCCCGTGTGGGAGGTCGGGAGTTCAAATCAGGCCGAGTCAAACCAATGGCTTACAAAATTGATACTTATCGCTACCCAGCTTCACGATCAGCATTAATTGGCTAAGACAAGGACCAGTTAGCACAGTATCAGGATAATGTGACTGTGTGGGATATTGGATCATGGTGCCGCTGTCCTGGTCTCCCAGTGGGGCAGTGCTATAATGTCACCACGAGTGCACACTGTCGCAAGTTGGTACCTGTCCTTATATCACCTTAGATGTTGCCAGGAGGTAGAACTCCAACAACCAACGAACCAACCTGTCCCAACCAGACCAAGCTGTGGAGCATTCTCCTGTTATGACCTTAGATGTTGATAGGATGTAAAGCATCAAACAGTCTGTCCCCCCTGCTCTGGGATGGGTGAATTTCCATAAAAACACAGACATCCTCTCATAGTCATAGGTTTAACATTGTGAGGGAATCGCGGAAATCAGGTTTAATCTAGTGCTCTCCAAGCAGAGTCTTAGCAAAAAGCCAATGACTAATCGTCACAGATTCTGTTCAGAGAGCATTTTGCTCTCTTTCTTCTGACCATTTTTGCGCTCACCTCACAGTCGATTTCCGCATATTTTCTTCGACATAACTTCCATTACTTCCAACTCTGTCATTATCTCATTAGATTGTCGCTATTTACAAGGATCCAGTAGTTTAACCTATTAATATTGCATGAGTTTGGTTAATTATTCCGTGTATTTTTTGTTTCTTTGAGCCCTTTGACTTGTCTGGTTGGTCTGTGAAATCCTATTGCTTGGTCAGTTGGTTGGTTGTTGGAGTTTTACGTCCTGGCAACATCTAATATCATACCAGGATGGGTACCGACTTGTGACAGTGTGCATTCATGGCGACTTTATAGTGCTGGCTGTCAGCACCATGGCTGCCAGCACCATGACCTGATATCCCACTCATTCACAATATCCTGACACCTAGCTAATCAGTCCTTGCCCTCTCCTAATAATGCCAAGCACCCGGCTAGGAAGCAACAAATATCAATTTTTAAGTCATTGATTTGACTCAACCAGGGTTCGAACCCACAAACCCATGGGTTCGAATCCCCCGATGTCCCAAAACAGGAGACGGACGCTCAACTCATTCGGCGATCCCGTCTGGTCGCGAGGGAGGGGGGTTGGTGTCGGGGGTTGGGGAGGTGGCAGGCCAGTCCCAAAACAATATATTCAATAAACAATAACACAGTTCCAACAGTGATCCCAGATAACATGAAAATGGTGCCTAATGAGATTTATTTACTTCCCTTGTCCCTGACACTTAAACTTTATTTCTAAAGACCGTGGAAGCACCACTGGTGATGCTAATTACATCCGTGGACGGTGCTCCACTTTGCACAACCCTCTCGGTCACCTCCACACTCGTGTCCAATCTTTGATGTCTTGCCATTTTTTTTTGTCTGCATCTTCTTCAAATTTATCGGGCACGGTGGCCGAATCGGTAGAGCGCGGGCGTCGCTTGCGGGAGATCAGGAGTTCGGTTCCCGGTCGAGTCAAACCAGTGACTTATCAAATTGATACTTGTCGCTTCCTAGCCTCGCACTCGACATTATTAGAATAGGGCAAGGACTGGTTGGCTCGTTGTCAGGATAATGTTACTGAGTGGGATATCGGGTCATGGTGCCGACAGCCTGTTTTCCCAAGGGGCAGCACTATAAAGTTGCCATGACTGTGCACTGTCACAAGTGGTACCCGTCCTGATATGACCTTAGATGTTGCCAGGATACAAAGCTTCAGCAACCAACCAACCATATTCAAATTCTTCTAGCCCTCTCATGGTACTTTTCAAGGTGCGCTTTGCAAGGCCGGATGACTGTGAGGTGTGGTAGCGCCACTTCAACACACACTTCATGACCGTTGAGATGTTTTTGGATGGTTCAATGGCCTGTTTGATCTTGTGAACATCCTCATTTGCAGATGCGTAGATGCTGAACTCAGTGCTAAGTGCTTCATGTAGATGATGTACTCATTGCTAAGTGCTTCATGTAGATGCTGAACTCAGTGTTAAGTGCCTCAGGTAGATGCTGTACTCAGTGCTAAGTGCATCAGGTAGATGCTGAACTCAGTGATCAGTGCTAAGTGCCTCATGTAGATGCTGTACTCAGTGCTAAGTGCCTCAGGTAGATGGTGTACTCAGTGATCAGTGCTAAGTGCCTCAGGTAGATGCTGTACTCAGTGCTAAGTGCTTCATATAGATGATGTACTCAGTGATAAGTGCTTCAGGTAGATGCTGAACTCAGTGTTAAGTGCCTCAGGTAGATGCTGTACTCAGTGCTAAGTGCATCAGGTAGATGCTGTACTCAGTGCTAAGTGCCTCAGGTAGATGCTGTACTCAGTGCTAAGTGCATCAGGTAGATGCTGTACTCAGTGCTAAGTGCCTCAGGTAGATGCTGTACTCAGTGCTAAGTGCATCAGGTAGATGCTGTACTCAGTGCTAAGTGCATCAGGTAGATGCTGTACTCAGTGTTAAGTGCCTCAGGTAAATGTACTCAATGCTAAGTTCCCCACGTAGATCCGGGTGCTTAGATTCGCGGCTTTGCACAATGTGGACAGACAACTGCGCTGAAGTAAGTCTGACACACAATGGCGGCATTAGCTCACACGCGACTACAACTATTCAGCCTACAACACGTGTCGTAACCTCTGAGTACCCTCACTATCGGCCGCGGGGTGGAGGGCGGAGCGAGAACGGGCGCGGGGAGCGGAGCAGGGGATGGAGTGAGACTGGGGCAGGAAGCGGAGAAAGCCTGGGGCGGGGAGCGGAGAAACACTGGGGCAGGGAGCAGAGAGAGACTGGGGCGGGGAGCGGAGAAACACTGGGGCAGGGAGCGGAGAGAGACTGGGGCGGGGAGCAGAAAGAGACTGGGGCATGGAGCGGAGCGGGGTCAGGGAGCAGAGTGAGACTGGGCCAGGGAGCAGAGAGAGATTGCGGCGGGGAGCGGAGCTGGCTGGTTCAATTCCCTATGCCATCACCTCTGCCATTTAGTATTTCCATGGCTGTGTATACCTTACAGCGTCATAAAAAGCCAGTTGCTCTCATACCATGTCTATGTGGTGTCAGAGGTTAAAAATCCCTTGGATGGCAAAAGTGTAGGCTCTGGCTTTCTATCTACCAACTGTCTAATGATGAAAACAAGACTATTCAGATTTATCCATGATAGGCAATATAAATCTTTTTCACAAACCCACAGGTGCTTTGATGTGTTGTAGGCACCATGCACAATTTGACCGGTTAATGGAATGTCGACTTACGGCTGGAGCTAAGCGACATTTAATGTACATCTAGTACTGCTCCATGTGTGAACTATGAAGCCTTGCTAAAGGTCAAAATGCCACTAAAGCCCCTATTACACTATGCCGTATTGTGTACGCTGAGACAAGTTATGGGTACATTTGGCATAAGTAGTATTCATTAACAGCCCACTGGTGTATGATGAGATAAGTTATGGGTAAGTTGGGCATAAGTAGTATTTTTGAGTATGTTCAAAATTCTGCCATATGACAGCGTATGTCACATACGTCTGCATAAGCTGATGCAATACAGCATAGGGGCCTTTATAAGTGAGAGGCATTTTGCTATGTTCAGAGCAAATGGCAAAATAATGCAATGGAGGATATTTCCACAAACCGCTGGAACCACCACACCCCTCAACTGCCTTCTGTTTTAGGGAGGTATTTACACAAACCGTGGGTCCCCCACTCCAGCTGCCTTCTGCATTAGGAGGATATTTCCACAAACCGCGGGAACCACCACACCCCTCAACTGCCTTCTGCTTTAGGGAGGTATTTACACAAACCGTGGGTCCCCCACTCCAGCTGCCTTCTACATTAGGAGGATATTTCCACAAACCGTGGGAACCACCACACCCCTCAACTGCCTTCTGCTTTAGGGAGGTATTTACACAAACCGTGGGTCCTCCACTCCAGCTACCTTCTGCATTAGGAGGATATTTCCACAAACCGCTGGAACCACCACACCCCTCAACTGCCTTCTTCTTTAGGGAGGTATTTACACAAACCGTGGGTCCTCCACTCCAGCTGCCTTCTGCATTAGGAGGATATTTCCACAAACCGCTGGAACCACCACACCCCTCAACTGCCTTCTGTTTTAGGGAGGTATTTACACAAACCGTGGGTCCTCCACTCCAGCTGCCTTCTGCATTAGGAGGATATTTACACAAACCGTTGGTCCCCCCCCCACCCCCCGCACCCTTACTCCACCTGGACCAGACGGAATGGCCGAATGAGTTGAGCGTCCGTCCTCCGTTTTGGTAGATCATGCCATTCGAACCGAAGGGTTTGAACCCTGGTCGAGTAAAACCAGTGACTTAAAAATGTACACTTGTTGCTTCCTAGCCAGGCGCTCGGCATTAATAGGATAGGGCAAGGACTGGTTAGCTCAGTGTCAGCATAATATGACTGAGTGGGATATCAGGTCATGGTACTTACAGCCTGATTTCCCAGTGGGGTAGCACTATAAAGTCACCATGAGTGTGCACTCACAAGTCGGTACCCATCCTGATATGACCATAGGTCATATCAGGATGGGTACTGACTTGTGTCAGGATGTAAAACTCCAACACCCCCCCACCTCCACCCGCCCAGCTGGCTTGTGGATTAGGCCTGCCAATCTCCGTGTTTACACATTGACCTTTCAAGACCTTTGAACTTGGGCGCCACTGGCACTTACCGTTCACCTTTTTCCACTTATAACTACAACAAAATTATATGAAAAAAAAGGGTGAAAGAAGAGGAATTGTCAAAGCTCTCAACATCTTTCCATGGAACAAAGTTTTCAAGGCGTCAAACTTACTAAGCATTGCTATTGAATTGCAGAGCTCTGTCAGAAGAGCTCAGTTTGTTTGTGTGAAATTAACATATATTGACGTTTATTCCTTTTTGGGGGGCCTGCACTGGGCTGTAAAGATTTAAATTTCTGTATATTTCTGTATAACTAACAGTTTGATCTTACTGCGTGACACCAGTAAAGGCGTTTGTATTGTCATAGGGGTGGTGAAAATGGCAAATAGTATGCCTACAGCGGGAATCAAACCCACATCCCTTGCATTCCGGGCCAATGTGCTAACCATTACGCCACCTAGGCTGCCTGGAGTTAGCACACTACCCACGCCTACCTTTCTATGTGGTTACTTGCCTGAGGACAGTGCCGACTACTACAGTATTAATTTAGTTTTCATGAAAAGGTGCGGCGTATTTCTAGTGAAGCAGTACCAATATGGCTAGTCTGATGAAGGCGGGTTAGAGCGGAAATGATTAAACCTCCAATATGCAATTTTCACTTTTATTTTTGTTCACTACTTCACCTTTCACTTTTTTTTCCTGGGAAGCATAGACATCAATTCGTGACATTTGATATATTTGTGTATAGTTTTTTTTAAGGAAGGGGAAATTACTCATGAACGATTAAAATGTCCTCTATATGTTATTTTATAACTTCTTTTAACCAGAAGGGATGGCCGAATAAGGTAGAGCGCCCGTCTCCCGTGTTGGTAGATCGTAGGTTCGAACCCTGGTCGAGTCAAACCAATGACTTAAAGTTTGATACTTGTCGCTTCCTAGTCAGGTGCTTGGCATTATTAGGATAGGGCAAGGACTGGCTGGCTCAGTGTCAAGATAATGTGACTGAGTGGGTCCTCAGGTCATTGTGCTGGCAGCCTGGTCTCCCAGTGGGGCAGCACTATAAAGTCACCATGAGTGCGCACTGTCACAAGTCGGTACCCGTCCTAATATGATCTTAGATGTTGCAAGGATGTAAAACACTGACCTCTTAGGCAAGGAGCCACATAGATAGGTAGGCGTGGGTAGAGTGCTGACATTGGGGAGCCTAGGTGGTGTAATGGTTAGCACACTGGATGCAAGAGATGTGGGTTCAATTCCTGCTCCAGGTGCAATATTTCCCATTTTCATCACCCCCCCCCCCTTCATCAGGGATGAAAGATCTCCGCGATTCCGCGGATTTCCGGGATTTTTCAATCCCGCAGCACCACCAGCCTATACTAATATGTGGTGCTGCAACCGCAGCACTATCAGCGTACACTACTAATACATGCTTCAAATGGCGCAACACTATCAGCGTTTACCAATATATATGTAACCCCGACTTCCGGGAATTTTCTGCGATTCCCTGACTATGCTAAACCTATGGGGGAATATCAGCATTTCCGCTTTTTTTTCCCGGAGGACTTTCATCCCTGCTTCATAACACTGGTGACGTGACCAGGATCCTGTACAAGTTATGTACTGTATGGTTGTTGAACCTACCCTGTGTACACATACATTGCATGTAGGCTGTATGTATGTAATTGTAACCATTAAAAGACTTACAATTCCAGGGAGACGAGTGTAGTAGTCTGCACTGACCTCTCAGGCAATGAGCCGCATAGACAGGTAGGTGTGGGTAGTGTGGTGATATCAGGGAGCGTAGGTGGTGTAATGGTTAGCACACTGGCCCAGACTGCAAGAGATGTGGGTTTGATTCCTGCTATGGGAGCAATATTTCCAAGCCTGGCTCTCGGTATCATTAGGATAGGACAAGGACTGGTTGACTCAGTGTCAGGATGGTGTGACAGTGGAATATGGGGTCATGGTCCGTGCGGCCTGATTTCCCACTATATAGTCGCCATGAGTGCGCACTGTCACAAGTCGGTAGAGCCCCACACAGGGGAGGTTCATTGAGCGAACATCAATCATCTCGGCCAGTGCTTGGGGTCAGATCCCTTCCCCCCACCCCCTGATTGGTTGAGACTAGACTGCTTGATAAATCTTGGAAGAAATAGCCAACAGCTCGCTTTTCGAACAAATCAGTTCACAAACATTTTTTTCTAATAAAAAAGTGCATCGGTTTCCGAACACATTCTCGGCTGTGTGGTCACTTTTCACGAAATTGCATTAAATGAGTTTTTGGAGGCATCTTTTTCTTCAAATAAAGATGACAATTTCATCAAATAAAGAAGAGATCTGATTAATCTAGAAATATTGCAGCTTAAGTTCTGTTTCATTTATAATTATTGTTTATTCATTTTGTGCAAGATTTTATCCAGATTCAATGTGAAAAAAACGCTTTCATTTAGGGGTCAAGAATGGATTAATCCATTTCCCATTTTTTCTTATAAAAAAATTGGTTTCAGTTTACGAAGAAATCGGTTTACAAACATTTAGGAACGAATTATGTTCATGTGATCTCCGATTAATGTCGACACTCGTCTGTGCATTGTGGTACACTCTCAGGTGTGAGCTCCAATTGTTTCGGTTCTGGGAATTTGATGCTTTCATCGGACTATAGAGCTTTAATGAAGCTAATTCCACCAGAACAATGTCCAGAATGGGGTGTGCTGCACACAATGCAGCACATTCCACTTCCCCAGCACCGTGTACAAACCAATTGTGATCTGCAGTGCCTCAGCGCTGACAAACTATGTATTCAGACAAATAAAATTGTGTGTCTAACTGCTTTGCGTGCTTTTCTTGTTGTGCCGCAGAGCTCTTCTGGATGACCTGACGTTCCACGAGTCTGTCCTGAAGATTGGCAAAGAGCCGACACCATACTTCCAGCAGTTTGTCATGACGCAGCTTCCCCCCACCTACGTCACCCCCACCATCTCCACCATGTACCAGGAGCCGAAGTACATGCTGGAGCGCACCGACAGCGACCTGGTCAACCTCCTCCCCGAAACCACGCTCCTCACCAAGAAGTCTGCATCCGAAACAGCAGTAAGTGTCAGCGACACCCGCAGACGTGTGGCCATGTTCGACATGCAGCAACATTTTAGACTATTATTATAAACGTGAATGAATGTAACATAATATAGACGGTAGACCAGTGCTCGGCTCGGAAAAATACCTTTATTCGCTGATTAAAATGATCATTTACCAACCAAAAAAAATACCCAAAACAAGGACACGGGTTTTTTTCACAGAATTACCTGTCTTCAAAAGATAATTCTATCCTGGTCAATGTTATCCTCACATAACAGGTGTCCTGCCATCAGAGCGACTGTCAAATGAGAAAATGGTTATTCCCACCTTCAACAATCATTTGCACATGGCAGGTGTTCGCTGATGACTGGTATCACTGAAGACAGGTACTACTGTACAGTGCTGTATACCAGCAGGGTCCCTACGGGGCATGGAAAGTCTTGACAAGTCTTGAACTTCATTTACCTCATCTCAAGGCCTTCAAAAGCATTGAATTTAACCTATTTTGGGTAATTAGTCTTGAAAAGCCTTCAATTCCATTAAACTGTACCCACTGATCTAAATTAGTCTGAAATCAACATTCGCCATTGGTACTTTTCCCTAAAATCCAGATGAAAATAGTCTTGAATTCCTATCAAAAACAGTCTTGTAAAGCCTTGAATTCCATATTTCACATGTGTATGGACCCTGCAAACAATATTCACACCTTGAAAAATTATTTGCACATGTCGAGTGTTCGATATTACAGGTGTCACTGAAGACAGGTACCCAGTTAAAAGCACATAGTGCGATAGACATTGGGCAGTTAAAGCTGCATATGCTGATAGACATTGGGCAGTTAAAGCTGCATAGTGTGATAGATATTGGGCAGTTAAAGCCGATAGACATTGCGTGGTTAAAGTTGCATAGTTGGATAAAAACACACAATTTCCGAAACTAAAGCACTTATCTAGATTAGATTCTACAGTAACAGGTTCTATTAAATTCATTTAGTATGGTCCAACATAGCTATGTAGTGGGAAATACTCAATAAATGCAGCAGTATCTAAGTTAGATATGTAGAATGTTGTGTTTTTATCCGACTATGCAGCTTTAACTGTCCAACGTCTATCACACTATGCAGCTTTAACTGCCCAATGTCTATCACACTATGCAGCTTTAACTGCCCAATGTCTATCAGACTGTGCAGCTTTAACTGCCCAATATCTATCACACTATGCAGCTTTAACTGCCCAATGTCTATCAGACTGTGCAGCTTTAACTGCCCAATATCTATCACACTATGCAGCTTTAACTGCCCAATGTCTATCAGACTGTGCAGCTTTAACTGCCCAATATCTATCACACTATGCAGCTTTAACTGCCCAATGTCTATCAGACTGTGCAGCTTTAACTGCCCAATATCTATCACACTATGCAGCTTTAACTGCCCAATGTCTATCAGACTGTGCAGCTTTAACTGCCCAATATCTATCACACTATGCAGCTTTAACTGCCCAATGTCTATCACACTATGCAGCTTTAACTGCCCAATGTCTATCACACACTATGCAGCTTTAACTGCCCAATGTCTATCAGACTGTGCAGCTTTAACTGCCCAATATCTATCACACTATGCAGCTTTAACTGTCCAATGTCTATCAGACTGTGCAGCTTTAACTGCCCAATGTCTATCACACTATGCAGCTTTAACTGTCCAATGTCTATCATACTGTGCAGCTTTAACTGTCCAATATCTATCACACTATGCATCTTTAACTGTCCAATGTCTATCAGACTGTGCAGATTTAACTGCCCAATGTCTATCACACTATGCAGCTTTAACTGCCCAATGTCTATCACACTATGCAGCTTTAACTGTCCAATGTCTATCAGACTGTGCAGATTTAACTGCCCAATGTCTATCACACTGTGCAGCTTTAACTGCCCAATGTCTATCAGACTGTGCAGCTTTAACTGCCTAATGTCTATCAGACTGTGCAGCTTTAACTGCCCAATGTCTATCAGACTATGCAGCTTTAACTGCCCAATGTATATCACACTATGCAGCTTTAACTGCCCAATGTATATCACACTATGCAGATTTCACTGCCCAATGTCTATCAGACTGCAGCTTTAACTGCCCAATGTCTATCAGACTGCAGCTTTAACTGCCCAATGTCTATCAAACTGTGCAGCTTTAACTGTCCAATGTCTATCAGACTGTGCAGCTTTAACTGCCCAATGTCTATCGGACTATGCAGCTTTAACTGCCCAATGTCTATCAGACTATGCAGCTTTAACTGCCCAATGTCTATCACACTATGCAGCTTTAAGTTTAACTGCCCAATGTCTATCACACTATGCAGCTTTAACTGCCCAATGTCTATCTCACTATGCAGCTTTAACTGCCCAATGTCTATCACACTATGCAGCTTTAACTGCCCAATGTCTATCTCACTATGCAGCTTTAACTGCCCAATGTCTATCACACTATGCAGCTTTAACTGCCCAATGTCTATCACACTATGCAGCTTTAACTGCCCAATATCTATCACACTATGCAGCTTTAAGTTTAACTGCCCAATGTCTATCACACTATGCAGCTTTAACTGCCCAATGTCTATCTCACTATGCAGCTTTAACTGCCCCATGTCTATCACACTATGCAGCTTTAACTGCCCAATGACCATCGCATTATGCGGCTTTAACTGTAGAATATATCACATCTCTCCCTATCCATTACGCCTGTGTGGGAGATCCTCTACCAGGTGGTGGGCTGCTGAAACAGGCAACCAGTGGCTGGATAGTCAATTCGCGTACGGTCATAGCCAGCTGTGTCGATTCCATACTGATGAATGCCACTTAAGTATGTGGTACCCACAGCCCCTTCCCGCTCATTCTATTTCCGGTGAGCCCGTGCTTCTATCACTCTCCGCCCACTTCATTTGTGTGGTGCGCCAAGCCTCATTTATCTGTATTCACACTCACTGCAGTCCCTGTCATCTACTAGGGGGCGCCACTAGACCCTGCTCGCCATTACTGACACCTGCTAACGCTAAGTATATATATATATATATATATATATATATATATATATATATATATATATATATAACTTATATGATTTAGCATCGCTTGACAAGCTTCTAAGTCGTCATACGCATTAGTGTCCTGAAACCACGCACAGGTAGCTTCGACTAGTTCATGGGGATTCAATTTTTTTACTTGCTTTCTCTCGACTGTATGGTGCTTGAGCGTCCACTTACGCTGCCGCCTCCTTTCCGAGCTGGGTGTTCGACTCCCCGAACTGGACGACGACGAATGTCTGCGCCGGTGCCGGCGTGCGTGGCTCGACTTGCTACGCCCCCTGTCCTCCGAAACGTCCAACGCACGCAGCTCCTCCTCTACCAGTTTACGCTCCTTCCTCAAGACAGCCACCCGTCGCTTCCGCTCCAACGCGTCCACTTCTTTCTTCAACGTTGCTTCTTCTGCCGACAAATTGTCGTCTGTCGCCACATTAGTCGCACCACGCACCTCTGCCTTAATTTCTGTAGCCATATTTGCGTCCACTAATGGGTGCGCTCTTGTTGTTCGCTTCGGAATAGCCGCTAAACGCTTCGAACACAGTTCGTTTACGGGCAATGTGTGTTTCTGGCCACATGGACCTCAATAATCAGACATGTGGAGCATATGTCTGGGAACGCCCCCCTACGCATAGGCGAAAATGCACAGGTGTTGCTTGGGGTGCGGCTGGCAGGCAAGTGGCAAGTCCAGTGCACCTTGGCCCAGTGGGAGCGTGCGCAGACAGCACCGCCGCCAGTCCCCCTGGCATCGAACCCTGGAACCACACTTGTGGTAATTAGCAGAGAAGTAGTATAGCCGGAGCCCTTCTGGCTTACATCCGTATACAGAGGGTCTGTATACGCACTATATATATATATATGCATAGCGTCAGCAAATAGAGAGCAGAGTCTAGTGGCGCCCCATAGTATATGTATGTATATATATATATATAGGACTTCCCTACGAAATGACAAAGAGAGCAGCAGATTGAGCGATAAATGCCCTACCTAATAAAAGCGAAAAACAGGAGGCAAGTGACGATTTGAACCGAGTTGCGTGCCAGCGCCGGGGCCAAAGGAGGCAGCCAGGCTCGGACGACGGCGATTGGACAATATTCAAATCGAATAAATAAACAATAATAAATAATAATAATTCTCCGAGCGTTTATATGTATATAATAGATTATATATAATATATATATATATAAGCTAGCATCTTCAAGCGAATGGATAAGTTGCGGGCGGGTCAGCACCGGAAGTGACGGTGGTGCCGATAGTCCCGCAACAAAAATATTATGTGGACCGAGTATAAATATCACAAATTAGTATATCACAGAGGAATAAACAATAAAAGAGCAGCACCGCCAATTTATATACATATAAATCTTATATTAAACATATATATATATATGACCTTAAATGTTGCTAGCACGTAAAAACAACAAACAAATATATATTACATAATATATATACACTTTGTTTGTTTTTGTTGTTTTACGTCCTAATGACTTCTATGGTCATATCAGGACGGGTACCGACTTGTGACAGTGCGTACTCATGGTGACTTTATAGTGCTACCCCACTGGGAAATAAGGCTGCCAGCACCATGATCCGATATCCCACTCAGTCACATTAACCTGACACTGAGCAATCCAGTCCTTGCCCTATTCTATTAATGCCGAGAGCCAGGCTAGGAAGTGACAAGTATCAATTTTGTAAGTCATTGCTTTGACTCGAACTCGACCGGGAATCGAACTCCCGATCTCCCACACGGGAGGCCTGAACTCTATCGATTCGCACACCGCGCCCTGTGTCAGCCACAAGTGGTGTTTTTAAGGCTAAGCTTTGTTCTTATGATGTCAGTTCAACTTAGAATGATCATGAGACGACACCCAACCATCTGGCGTCATTTCCAACAATTCATGAATATTCATGACTTGACGTATTACTAATCAATATGCTGCATAATGTTGTGCAACATGTTCTCGCACTCACTTTTCAATTGAGGACTCTTACAAAACATAAGGATTGCAGCCTGGGTATTGTTTGAATATTCTAATGTTACACACTAATTAGCTCCTGCTAATGAGGTCTCAAAGAGGTCACTTTCCCCAAGTAAGAAGTGACAGTGGGCTAGGTAACTAATTGGCAACACGCTGGTTTCTCTGGCGACTTAATCTGCGTGTAGGTTCTTACATTTGGTTGCGTCCCTCTTGTGGAGACCTCGGAGATGAGGTCGGGCTCAAGAAGAACAAAAAGAGGTCACGGCTGGGTTTGTGACATTCATCAGAACTCCAACTTATTTAGGTGACCAATTAATGACCGTCGATTCAGCCACAATAATCCTTATTAGTTTATTGGGGCTTACCTCCTAGCAACACCTACGGTCATATCTGGACGTGTGACAGCACGCACTCATGGTGACAGTATAGTGCGTTCATACTGAAAGATGTTGCCACCAGCACCATGACCCAATATCTCACTCAGTCACATTATCCTGATACTGAGCAAAGCAGTTCTTGCCCTGTTCAAGTAAAGCCGAGCTGCAGGCTAGGTAGTTGGTTGGTTGGTTTTTGAGTTTTACGCTCTGGCAACATCTAAGGTCATATCAGGATGGGTCCTGACTTGTGACAGTGTGCACTCATGGCGACTTTATATTGCTGCCCTAGAGGGAGACCACACTGCCAGCACCCTATGACACAATATCCCACTAAGTCATATTATCCCGACACTGAGCTAACCAGTCCTTGCCCTATCCTATTGATGCGCGAAAAGGAAGAGAGGAAGGCGGGGAACAGAAGATAAGCAGGGGAACAGAAGATAAGCAGGATGAGAAGGCAATGAGAGGGCTCATGAGGAGCAATAGACAGGCTCATGAGGAGCAATGCAGTGAACGGGCTCATGAGGAGCAGAAAGAAGGAGAGTACATCAGGGGCTCATAGGGAGCAATGTCAGAGTTCTGGTGAGGGGGGGTAGACCTTCGTCGTGAAAGGTTCCCCGCTCCCTGATCACCATCGCACAGTGGGCTAGGTCCCCGCCGATCTGTCTCCAGGTCCTTCTTTCGAAGGCTTTCTCCGATCCCACATTGTCCCTCCCCCAGTACCCCTCACTTCTTGTCTAATTTATCTGTCGAAGGAAGGTTCTAATTTTTTTGGAATCAATTATGTATCCCGATGAAGCGCACTCCGCGGGCAGCCTGGCTCACTTTCTTATTAGCTTACAATAAAACCCAGCCTGCGGACGATGCCTAACACTAGCTTCTGGCACGTCATCCCTCCACATTTAGTCCACCTAACACACAGAAGTCATCTAGGTAATTAATGGACCCGAGTACTCCCTCCATAGAGCACATCAGAACAATAACATCTGAAATTTTGCAAAATATATAAGGGCTGGAGAAAGGCCCATGCTGAAGTCAGTTATCTCGATAATAACTCCCTCCTCAACCAGGCCCTAGCATGGCCAGACCCTGACGAGGGCGACAGAATGGGGGATGGAGACCCGCTCTGTAGCATCTTTAATGTCTATGTCGATAGAAAGTCCCCTTTCTCCATGCTGTTCCTGTGACAGTATACGATGGTTTTGTAGCTAAAGTTTGTGGCATATACCTCGTGAGAACTGTTACACAATACCGAGTTCCTTCGGTCTACTACAATCAACGACGGTTCTAACCGCCGCCGTCGTCATTTGGTACGACAAAGACCGTATGTGTACATTTTTGGGCTGGATGTCTACCCTGGATATGTTCCCAGCAGCCAGCTCTTCGCCTGAACTTCTCATAAATGATATCCATTGCTCCCACTTATTCCTAGCCTTTTCTCTCCCGGTGCTATAGGTTAATATCACATTCCTCATTTAAAACCCTGAAGCCATAGACCACCCCTAAGATTGTTGCTTTGTCTTTAACTGGATTAGAAATAGACAAGAAACAAGCTACGTTTGATTTAGCACAATTGCTTAAATTGAACACGTTAGGTGACCCTTTATCTACGGTTCACTTAGACTGTTTTCCGAATGATCGGAAATTATGTGTTGTGTCAGCCATACGGGCTTATATATCTAAGACAAAGGATTTACGTGCATCACAACAACTATTAGTGAGCTTTATAAAGCCACATAAGGCAATTTCACGAGACACCCTTGCCAGATGGACAATTACGGTGTTGAAATTGGCTGGAGTGGATACGAGCAAATACTCATCCCACTCAACTAGAGGTGCCATGGTCTCCAAGGCACGGTTGCTAGGTATTTCTGTGAAAAGAATACTAGCGCATGCAGGCTGGAAGACGGCTAAGTCGTTTGCAAAACATTACAACAAGCGACTAGAAAAGCCTACCGGCATTGCAAAGCGCCTGCTCGCCAACTAACAAGAATAGGTGAGAACAAAAACGTTGAATATTATATAAGAATGGATGATATTAAGGATAAAAATGAATTATGTAAAGGTCTCCCTAGCCTGAGGCTAGCCTGAGGCTGTATACCGAGGTAAAATAGTATAGTTATACGAATCTTACCTGGGTATAGATGATGGATAACTGTTGTTTTCCCGAGGTAGAAGCCTCGGGTAGACGTGGGCTAGGGCCCACCCACCACGCCCTGCCACGTCTATCCCGTTGGTGTACCATTACGGGAAAATCATAGTATCCATTGTATTGAAAGATCATTTTTATCCTGAATAAGTAGGTTAAAATTGCTGGTACCTCACGTGCTTCCTTCTCCCTAGCCCACGTCTACCCGAGGCTTCTACCTCGGGAAAACAACAGTTATCCATCATCTATACCCAGGTAAGATTCGTATAACTATACTATATATATATATATATATATATATATATATATATATAAGCTAGCATCTTCAAGCGAATGGATAAGTTGCGGGCGGGTCAGCACCGGAAGTGACGGTGGTGCCGATAGTCCCGCAACAAATATATTATGTGGACCGAGTATAAATATCACAAATTAGTATATCACAGAGGAATAAACAATAAAAGAGCAGCACCGCCAATTTATATACATATACTACTTATGTATATATATATGTATATACATTCTAAACCACTGCCTTGGGGTACAGGTCCTTGACAGAACCGAAGGCTAAGGGAGCAAACCCTAAACAGAAAACCATGTCACTGTGGCAGCATTAAGGGCGGTTGATGTATGGAACTCCCAACATCTCCCGACCAGCCACTGCAGGGACAAATAGTTTTGCGCCTGTCTTGACATGTTCTTGCCGGTGTGAAACCTCTATTTGCTCCCCGAGAGAGTGCCGCTGGTAACTTGCAAAAGCCAGCAGCACTTCAACACTTTTGCAGGCAGCTTTCATGAAATGTGCCTCGATGAGATTCCAACCATGGATGAGATGGCTAGAGCAATCGCCAGCCTGAAAGATGGCAAAGCACCTGGGGGTGATGGAATTCCTGCCGAGGTATGGAAGCATGGAGGAGACAATCTGCTCAACAGACTGCACCAACTAATCACCAATGCCTGGGAGGAGGGTTCTGTACCCCAAGCATGGAAGGATGCCAGCATTGTAACCATCTACAAGAAAGGTGATCGAACAGACTGTGGGAACTATAGAGGAATCTCTCTTCTTTCCATAGCAGGGAAGATCTTCGCCAGGATCCTACTCAACAGACTATCTATTCACATAACACCTGGTGTAGTTCCAGAGTCACAGTGTGGCTTCAGAGGTAACCGGAGCACTGTGGATATGATATTTTGTCTCCGACAGCTACAAGAAAAGTGCATTGAGCAGGACCGACCACTGTACATGGTATTTGTCGATTTCACTAAGGCATTTGATACAGTCGGGAGGACCGGGCTATGGCAGCTACTGAGGAAGTACGGATGCCCAGAGAAGTTCACAACTATGATCGAGGCTCTACATACAGGAATGATGGCGAACGTTAGTGCTGGAGGGGAAGTCTCGGAATCGTTTGGGGTTACCAATGGGGTCAAGCAAGGTTGTGTACTGGCCCCCACGCTCTTCTCCATCTTCCTATCAGCAATGCTAGACGAGGCTTTCCGAGACATGGGGGATGGCATCTATATACAGTCCAGACAGAGCGCTGACCTATTCAATGTCGCACACTTCAGAGCGAAGACCAAGACTACTCAGATACTGGTGAGAGAGCTACTATTCGCAGATGACAGTGCACTGGTTGCCCACTCTGCTGAAGAGACCCAGAAAATAGTGGACGCTTTCTCCGATGCATCAAAGAAGTTTGGCCTGAAAATTAACATCAAGAAGACGGAGGTGCTGTACCAACCCAACTCTACAAGAACCCGAGAGGAGGAGATCATGGTTGACGGAAACAAGCTGAACTCTGTTCCGGAATTCACCTATCTCGGAAGCACTATATCAAGTGATGGACGCATTGATGCTGAGATACAGAGGAGGATGGCCAAGGCTAGCGCATCTTTCGGCCGACTACGCCAGAGACTCTGGAACAACCACCATGTGTCCATTCGGGTCAAAGGTAAGATCTACCGCGCAATCGTGCTATCCACCCTACTATACGGAGCCGAGGCCTGGACAGTGTACAGACAGCAGGTGAAAAAGCTGCATGCCTTCATGATGCGACATCTGCGTTCAATCATGAGGCTAACCTGGAAGGACAAAGTGACGAATAAGGAAATACTCGAACGGATGGGGCTGCCCTCTATGGAAGATCTTCTGATCAAAAAGAATCTCCGGTGGACTGGACACCTCATGAGGATGTCATCAGATCAGCATACCAAAGCAGATCCTCTATTCTCAACTGTCTTTTGGCTACAGAAAGAGAGGGCGCCCCCGTCTCCGGTTCAAAGATACCATCAAGAGAAACCTGAAGCTGAGAGACATTAAGACCGACTCATGGACACAACTCTCACAGCAGAGAGCTAAATGGAGAGCGGCAGTCAAGTAATGAAAGCAGTCTTTGTCGCATCGCGACCGACAGCATGATGATGATGATAATGACTACTTATATTAAACATATATATGTGACCTTAGATTTTGCTAGGACGTAAAAACAACAAACAAATATATATATATTACATAATATATATACACTTTGTTTGTTTTTGTTGTTTTACGTCCTAATGACTTCTATGGTCATATCAGGACGGGTACCGACTTGTGACAGTGCGTACTCATGGTGACTTTATAGTGCTACCCCACTGGGAAATAAGGCTGCCAGCACCATGATCCGATATCCCACTCAGTCACATTATCCTGACACTGAGCAATCCAGTCCTTGCCCTATTCTATTAATGGCGAGAGCCAGGCTAGGAAGTGACAAGTATCAATTTTGTAAGTCATTGCTTTGACTCGAACTCGACCGGGAATCGTACTCCCGATCTCCCACACGGGAGGCCTGAACTCTATCGATTGGCCCACCGCGCCCTGTGTCAGCCACAAGTGGTGTTTTTACTGCTAAGCTTTGTTCTTATGATGTCAGTACAACTTAGAATGATCATGGGACGACACCCAACCATCTGGCGTCATTTCCAACAATTCATGAATATTCATGACTTGACGTATTACTAATCAATATGCTGCATAATGTTGTGCAACATGTTCTCGCACTCACTTTTCAATTGAGGACTCTTACAAAACATAAGGATTGCAGCCTGGGTATTGTTTGAATATTCTAATGTTACACACTAATTAGCTCCTGCTAATGAGGTCTCAAAGAGGTCACTTTCCCCAAGTAAGAAGTGACAGTGGGCTAGGTAACTAATTGGCAACACGCTGGTTTCTCTGGCGACTTAATCTGCGTGTAGGTTCTTACATTTGGTTGCGTCCCTCTTGTGGAGACCTCGGAGATGAGGTCGGGCTCAAGAAGAACAAAAAGAGGTCACGGCTGGGTTTGTGACATTCATCAGAACTCCAACTTATTTAGGTGACCAATTAATGACCGTCGATTCAGCCACAATAATCCTTATTAGTTTATTGGGGCTTACCTCCTAGCAACACCTACGGTCATATCTGGACGTGTGACAGCACGCACTCATGGTGACATTATAGTGCGTTCATACTGAAAGATGTTGCCACCAGCACCATGACCCAATATCTCACTCAGTCACATTATCCTGATACTGAGCAAAGCAGTTCTTGCCCTGTTCAAGTAAAGCCGAGCTGCAGGCTAGGTAGTTGGTTGGTTAGTTTTTGAGTTTTACGCTCTGGCAACATCTAAGGTCATATCAGGATGGGTACCAACTTGTAACAGTGTGCACTCATGGCGACTTTATATTGCTGCCCTAGTGGGAGACCACGCTGCCAGCACCATGACACAATATCCCACTAAGTCATATTATCCCGACACTGAGCTAACCAGTCCTTGCCCTATCCTATTAATGCTGAGTGCCAGGCTAGGATGTGACACATATCAATTTTAAAGTCATTGGTTTGACTCGACCAGGATTCAAACCATGAGTTCGAATCCCACGATCTCTCAACTCATTCGGCCAGGAGCCTTGGGAGGCACCCCATATATATATTATTATATATATATATATATATATATATATATATATATATATATATATATATATAATATGAAGAGTTCAGGCGCAAAACCACGTAAACGCAAATCCAAAAATGGACATTGGAAGCAAACTTTCAACACGTTTATATTTTTGTATTCCTACTGTTTTGTTCATTGTTCCCTAACCATGTGATCATATAAAAAGAGGAATTAGTAAGCTTTAATATTATTTTCAGGTAATAATCTTTCATTTAAACTCAATTTTTTTTATTGTCATGTACGTGGTTTTTTCACCTGAACTGTTCATATATCTATATATATAATATATATATATAATATATATATATTATATATATATATATATATAATATATATTATATATATATATATATATTATATATATATATATAGATAGATATATATAGTGATGGTTTATTTACCTTGTCCATAACTAGTAAGTCGCATTGCAGCTTGTTTTCATCTCTGAACAGCAGTAGTGTCAGTTTGGTAGTAGCCTTGTCATCTTAGCTGTTAGTGTTAGTCGTTGTGTTAGTTATAATATATATGTATGTATACACATTCATACCCAAGTAGCTGTCTTCAACTCCTGTAACAGACGATGCCTTGTTTTTCAATGTATGAACTGTCCTTGTTCAATTTGACTGTACCTGTACAACACCCGAGCATCACGTACATTGTCTTGTGTACAGATGCAGGGCCGCCTACTGGAGGTGGCTGAACTGCACACGGAGCGTCTCGCTCAACATGCGGCCCAGAAGCAGATCGAGGAGCAACGGACGTTTGCACAGCGACAAGACATCAAAAAGTCAGTCCCTCTAACCATATACAGTAAAACCTCTCTAACCGACCACCTCCACAGAGTGACAGATCGACCACCCCCCTATATCGATGGCTTTATTTGGGTCCCAAACGACCGCCCATACAATACCATTGTAACGATTTAAAAAACTCCCTAAGCCGACCACCTCTCTAAATGGGCCTTTTAAAGTTGGTCCCATGTTCGGTTGAATTAGAGAGGTTTTACTGTACAGTAAAACCATTGTACCGATAAAAAAAAACTCCCTAAACCCACCACCTCCCTAAATGGGGCATTAAAAGTCGGTACCATGGTCGGTCGATTTAGAGAGGTTTTACTGTACAGTAAAACCTCTCTAACCGACCACCTCAACAGATCAACCACTCCCCTATACCGATCGCTTTATTTGGGTCCCAAGCGGTCGCTCATACAATATGTGACCATCTGTGGGAAAACCACCACAGACTCATGCAGGAGGTCCGCGGGACCAAGTGGTCCTTAGCCGCTGTCGTATTGGCCACTCGTGGCTTACACATGCTTTTCTGCTCAAGGGGGAACCTCCCCCTGAATGTATTGGGTGTCAGTCCCCGCTGACACTCAAACACATTTGACTAAGTTGCGTTGATTTTTTGGCCCTGCGCCAACAATTCTACACTGCAGACAGTATGCATGACCTTTTTACTGAAGTAAAACAGGAAAACATTTTAGCCTTTTTGAGGGCAGCTGGACTGTACCACCTCATATAGTTTACTAAATAGATTCTATCAATTATTAATAAAACTTTTCTTTTTCTATGGGAATTTGTTTCCCTTGACCACAAATATATGATTGTGAGCTTTCTAATTTAATGAGTGTCTATTGGCACATAATTGATTGTCTGCTTTTACATGTAAAAGCGATGGTTTGAACAAAAAACTAACATTTCTCACTGTGAATATGGCCTATGCTGCTGACATGGCGTGAAACAACCACCAATCAATCAATCAATCATACAATACCATTGTAATGAAATGAAAAAAAACATAAATCGACCACCTCCCTAAATGGACCATTTAATGTCGGTCCCATGGTCGGTCGATTTTGAGAGGTTTTACTGTATGTAGATCAGTTTGACCATCCCTTTATAACAGTTGGTTGTTTGAGTTTTACATCCTGGCAACATCTAAGGTCATATCAGGACAGGTACCGGCTTGTGACAGTGCACACTCATAGTGACTTTATAGTGCTGCTCCACTGGGAGACCAGACTGCCAGCGCCATAACTTGATATCCCATTCAGTCACATTATTCTGACACTGAGCCAACCAGTCTTTTACCTGTCGTATTAATGCCGAGCACCTGGCTAGGAAGCGACAAGTATAAATCTTTAAGTCATTGGTTTGACTTGACCACGGTTCAAACCGGTGGATTCGAATCCCACCATCTCCCAAAACAGGAGACGGACGCTCAACTCATTCGGCCATATTTAACCACAAAGACGCCTTTACATAAATGCTTGTGCCATGTATAAGTTTGTCTTTTAGACAAAGCAAGGAATTGTAGTTAAATATCTAATTGTCTTTTTTTCTTATAATTGTTTGACAACATTTTTCTCTGATACAGTAAAACCTCTTTAGCCGACCACCTCCACACATCAACCACTCCCCTATATCGATCGCTTTATTTGGGTCCCAGCAATACCATTGTAACCATATTCTAACCCGACCACCTCCCTAAATGGACCACTTAAAGTCCGTCCCAAGGTCGATCGATTTAGAGAGGATTTACTGCATAATATATAACTTTTATTATAAATGAAGGAGGAAAGAAACCACTTTAAAAACATACAATGGCACCCATCAAAACCTTTCTACATTCACTACATTGCAATGAAGACATCGACTACTAACATTATGTGACGCTGAATCCTCATCGTATCTACAATTAATTATTGTAGGCGGAATGTTGGACTGATACAAAGGTAGTGTGCTTTGAAACCCAGGGCTGTTGTTTAATTGTTCCACGTTTTGGTCGTGTCCGAATCCCATTCTAATCAAATATATCAGTTATTGACAAACAAAAACAAATATTCCGATTTAAATAAACCAAATTGGGGTATTAACAAAATTTGGTGGCATCTCTTTTGACTTGGAATAGGTTTAATATTATTAATTAACATAATATATTGTCATGGGGGTGATGAAAATGGGAAATACTGCGCCTAGAGCGGGACTCGAACCCACATCTCTTTGCATTCCGGGCCAGTGTGCTAACCATTACACCACCTAGGCTCCCTGATATCAATACACTCCCCACGCCTACCTGTCTATGTGGTTACTTGCCTGAGAGGTCAGTGCAGACCACTACACTCGTCCCCCTGGAATTGTAAGTCTTGTAATGCTTACAATTACATACACACAGGCAATGCACTAACACATACATACACAGGGTAGGTTCAACAAACATACAGCGCAAAGCTTGTACAGGATCCTGATCACGGCAACCAGTGTCATGGGGGTGATGAAAATGGGAAATACTGCACCTAGAGCGGGACTCGAACCCACATCTCTTTGCATTCCGGGCCAGTGTGCTAACCATTACACCACCTAGGCTCCCTGATATCAATACACTCCCCACGCCTACCTGTCTATGTGGTTACTTGCCTGAGAGGTCAGTGCAGACCACTACAATATTCTTAGAGCAAAAAGTGAGGGAGTAGAATCAGGACATTTTAGATAAGGCCTGGAGAATTTTCCACCACTGAGGCAAACATTATTATGTGACTTGATATCAATAAAAGAAAAAACTAAGCATCAGCATCGTAACGTGGAAACCAAATATGTGATAGAATAACGCTAATATCTACACCACAGAGCCCAACACTATTAACTGCCCCAAGCGTGTTTAGTTATGGTACGCTCCATCTGTACACGACATCCGGTATATTAAAGTTGCATAATCATTTGGCACAAACATATTTTGTAGTTATAAACGTGATATAAACACATTTCTTACTAAATGCTGATATCTCCGATTAATGCCGACAGACATTGTGGTGCATTTTGTGTACACTCTGTACACTATCTGGCCGTCAAATTTCACTTCTCCTAGAACACCAACTACACATTAATTCAATTTTAGAAAAGAGCTCCACATTGGGAATGAATTTGAGGTTTAACCTAAATGAGCACCCATGTCTCATCCCACATATTTTTTAGGCTAATTTTTAAACGAGGAATAAACGGCTAAAAACATTAATAAAACAATGATAGGATAATTCAAAAGCTGTTAGGACACTGCAATAAACACGGTAAGTTTGTTTACATCAATCAGGGGATTAATAAGTAAGCAGCGACCAAACGTGCAATGATTAATCAATATTTCGTCTGTGAGAGTGGAAACCGCCACAATCTGATGATTAGTTTAGAACCAGCTACCGTAAAGTTCCTAATAGAAATTACTGTTCTTTTTGTGTAATTAAAAAAGAAGAAATATATATAATTTGGAAGGGAAGAAAGGTTTGTGTATGGCATTAGAACGTTTTTCCTCATACACCTCTCTCAAAAGCCGAGTTGAAGGCGCGACCTCTATTGACCATGCGACTTCTATTATGGGTTTTACGGTACTTTTCATATAGCATGCAAAACAATCCATATCATTAGAGTCCTACTTCACATTATTGCGGTATTGGTGTAAAAACCTGTCCTGCTAAATTGCACCTAGCAAATATAGAACTACAGGTGACACTTTGCACCCCATGTGTGCCCTTATGGGAAGTGATAGATGCGGAGTTGTCCTGCTAAATTGCAACTAGTAAATATAGAACTACCGATGACACTTTGCACCCCATGTGTGCCCTTATGGGAACTGACCAATTCGGAGTTGTCCTGCTAATTTGCACCTATCAAATGTAGAACTACCGGTGACACTTTGCACCCCATATGTGCCCCAATGGGAACTGACAGTCGTCCTGCTAAATTGTACCTAGCAAACTGCTGGTGGCACTTTGCACCCCACATGTATCCTTATGGGAACTGACCAATTCGGAGTCGTCCTGCTAATTTGCATCTAGCAAATGTAGAACTGTTTGTTTGTTGTTGTTTTACGTCCTAGCAACATCTAAGGTCATATCAGGACGGGGAAGCGCAAATATAGAACTACCGGTGACACTTGACACCCCACGTGTGCCGTGATGGGAACTGGCAGACGTGGAGTCACGAGTTGACTGTCAAGTGTCATCTTCACTGACAGTGACACTGGACCAACACCAGGGACCAACGCCAAGTCCTGTGGTGACCAGACTGACAGTGGCAAACATGGTCTCCTGGTCCCTTGGTCTCCTGGTACCCTGGTTTCCTGACGGTCCCTGCACCAGAGCAATACATCACCAGCTACAGGACCAGGGCCCAGAAGCTTCTGTCAAATACGTAGTTCAGGATCTACAAACAGTTACAAACCATAAGCATGAGATCCAAAACTACTACTAACACAAAATTTAAAAGATTTGAATCAAATTGGATTAGTGCTGCCCAGCTGTGAAAACAAGTGTTAACAAACTTATCCGTTATGGGCCGGGTAAATATAGTCATCACAAAAAAAAAAAAGTTTTACACCAAACACAGTGAATAGGCCTACTCAGCATTCTAAGAACTCATTTTTCATCTACATCGGTTCAGCAATCATCGGGGTATTTATTGATTTATTTATTTTAACTTATTTGACTTATTCTATTGACTATTTTACTTATACTACTGACTAAAAAAAACCTTATTATATTTTGTTTGTAACGCGCAACCTTTAGCAATGCAGGCGTGAAGACCCCTGGTAGGTGTGCCCCGACAGATCACGTGATTTAACAGCTCTGTGTGAATTTCAGCTCCGGATCAAAGACGCCACCATAACTCCTTCATTCACTAAACTCTTAGTGCAGTGGCAAAGACTAAATAAATGAAGTAAAATGATCCGCCAGCTTCCCTGAAAGGGCCATCCATCAGAGGTGATGACTGGATCTAATGGAGGTGGGAGTGCAGGATGGTTGCCATAAATGTCATAACAAATTTACCCAACAATTTGGTGAACTTAAAAATGGATCAATATATAATTTGGTGCCGAAATGCAACGCATAAATATAGTTTCAGATCATTAAAGAAAGGGGAAAGAGTGATATGAAGTGCAAGTGTTTCAGCTTGGAGAGTGTGGGCGGGAGGCTGGGTGGAGCTGATGGTGATATTCTTTGCTGGAAGATAACTGGCGAATTGTTTTGTCAGCGAGACCTTCTGGAAAGGGATAAATCACTGCAGCAATTTTGTTGTAACGTAAAGGCGTGGCGTAAAAAATCCCAGTTTTAATTGGTTGGTTGGTTGTTGGAGTTTTACGTCCTGGCAACATCTATGATCATATCAGGATAGGTACCGACTTGTGACAGTGCACACTCATGGTGATTTTATAGTGCTGCCCCACTGGGAGACCAGGCCGCCAGCACCATGACGATTTGGTTTGATGGTGATTTGTCGTATTTGTGAGGCAGTGTGCTCGTTTATGTGCAGAACCCCGTGTGAATGGGCTCATCACAAATATCAGCTCTGAGAAGACTTATTTATTTATACATGCAGTGGAATTGTAATTACAATGTGGTTTATGGTGGCGCGTCACTGAGACGGCAGCTGTAGATGTTAAAGTTGCATAGTCCGATGAAGCATCAAATTGTCAAAACCAAAACACTCACCTAGATGAGGAACTGATATCCCACTCAGTCACATTATCCTGACACTGAGCTAACTAGTCCTTGCCCTATCCTATTAATGCTGAACACCAAACTAGGAAGCGACAAGTATCAATTTTGTAAGTCATTGATTTGACTCGACCGGGAATTGAATTCCCGATCTGCCACATGGGAAGCCTGCGCTCTACCGATTCGGCCACCGCGCCCGGTAAATCTTTAAGCGTAGATCCCCAGCGCAGATCTCTCAGCGTGAAAGAATTCCCGATGGATAGACTGTCCATCACGTTGTAGACACCCACACCAAGTTCTCAGGCTGGATTTGATGCATGATTTCTGTCCACAAACATGGTGTTTTTTTCCTAAATTTTCCGATCACACAAAGTGTAAACGCTTCACAACGTGTGGTGAGAGTGATAAGTCAGAAACCCCACGCACCACTGCCGACCATTTACTGTAAGCCTCCGACCGGAAGTGTCTGAAGCCGCGTTCCGCATTCAAGATGAAGCTGCTTTCTGATTGGTTAGATTGTCAGTTTGCACTGAACACGTGTACTGAATAACCTTTTGGGGTTCCCGGTTTTCTTAATGCTCTCCACATTCTCGGCTCACCAAGAAATGAGCGAATATCATTTATCTTCTGCATCCTTTCAGGTTGTTAGATTAGTGAGAAAGTATGCTAATGGGACACGCAATACATTGCCACGTTCTCAGCCATGGATATTTCTTTCGTTTTTAAGCAGATTTCCAGTTTTTTCCACAGCCTAGGGGCATTTTTGATATAGGTGTAAACAGAAATTTGCCGTCCAGATAATAATCTCGGCTTGATTTCGGGATTTTTTGCCTGAAACCACTATCATCCCTGTTAGCCCGATGTTTTTCTACTTGTACCGGTGTATAAACTATGACATGTATTCCAATTGGACCCGCACGAGAGTATCGATACTTTGTTAGTTAGCCAATACCTCCCCAGCTGTACCAGTTCTCGCTCAATCCTACCAACTTGAGGCAAATTGGTAGATTTAATCTGTTTTGTGGTTGTTTGTTGTTTCTTTAAAGAAGGGCATGGAGCCACTTACTGTCCAGGACGGCGATTGGTGGCGTGTATGGTGTGGGCCTGACTCTGAAGGCAAGATTTCAATACAACGTCAAATGAAAAGTGGGTCACTAGGTGCGTGTTTGAGTATGAGTGAGTGGGTGAAAGGTTTGTTTTATTTAACGACACCTCTAGAGCCAACTGATTTTTATCATGGGCTCTTGGACGTCAAATAGAGTGAGTGTGTGAGTGAATGGCGGGCGGGTGAGTGTGAGTGGATGAGTGGGTGGATGATGAGTGAGTGGGTGGTTGATGAGTGGTTGAGTAAGTGAGTGGGTGAGTGAGTATGTGATGAGTGAATGAATGAGTGGATGAGTGAGTATGTAATGAGTGAGTGAATGAGTCAGAGTGGGTGGGTGAATGAATGGGTGAGTGGGTGACTGGGTGGGTGGATGAGTAACTGATTAAGTGAATGAGTGACTGAGTGGTTGAGTAGCTGAGTAAGAGAATGAGTGGGTGAGTGAATGAGTGGGTGAGTAACTGAGTGGGTGAGTGAGTGAATGAGTGGGTGAGTAACTGAGTGGGTGAGTAACTGAGTGAGTGAATGAGTGGGTGAGTGAGTGAATGAGTGGGTGAGTGACTGAGTGAGTGAATCAGTGGGTGAGTAACTGAATGGTTGAATGAGTGGGTGAGTGAGTGAATGAGTGGGTGAGTAACTGAGTGAGTGAATGAGTGGGTGAGTAACTGAGTGAGTGAATGAGTGGGTGAGTAACTGAGTGGGTGAATGAGTGGTTGAGTAACTGAGTGGGTGAATGAGTGGGTGAATGAGTGGGTGAGTTACTGAGTGAGTGAATGAGTGGGTGAGTAACTGAGTGGGTGAGTGGTTGAGTAACTGGGTGAGTGAATGAGTGGGTGAGTGAGTGGGTGAGTGACTGAGTGAGTGAATGAGTGGGTGAGTAACTGAGTGGGTGAATGAGTGGGTGAGTGAGTGAATGAGTGAATGAGTGGGTGAATGAGTGGGTGAGTGAGTGAATGAGTGGGTGAGTAACTGAGTGGGTGAGTGGTTGAGTAACTGAGTGAGTGAATGAGTGGGTGGGTGAGTTAGTGGGAGGGTGAATGAGTGAATGCGATTTTACATGCTGGGTCCAATTAATTGGATTAAATTTGGATTGCTACACCTTTCTAATGGAGTGCACCCTTTTCCGCGATTCACACACAGTGCTCAGGTTATGGGAGAAGATCTGCGTTTCCGCGGAAATTCGCCGTCGGTGTAATGATCTCGGTTTGATTCGCGATTTTATCCGGAGACTCCTTTCTTCACCGCTCCATCCCTCCCTCGCTCTCTCCCTCCTTTCCGCCTCTCCTCTCCCTCCCTCCCCCTTCCTTGTCCTCTCCCTCCCTCCCCCTTCCTTGTCCTCTCCCTCCCTCCCCCTTCCTTGTCCCTCCCTCCCCCTCCCTTGTCCCCTCACTCCCTCCACCTTCCTTGTCCTCTCCCTACCCCTTCCTTGTCCCTCCCTCCCCCTCCCTTGTCCCCTCCCTCCCTCCCCCTTCCTTGTCCTCTCCCTACCCCTTCCTTGTCCTCTCCCTCCCCCTTCCTTGTCCCCTCCCTCCCCCTTCCTTGTCCTCTCCCTCCCTCCCCCTTCCTTGTCCCTTCCCTCCCTCGCCCTTACTTGTCCCTTCCCTCCCTCCCCTTCATTGTTCCCTCCATCCCTCCCCCTTCCTTGTCCCCTCCCTCCCTCCCTCCCCCTTCCTTGTCCTCTCCCTCCCCCTTCCTTGTCCCCTCCCTCCCCCTTCCTTGTCCCTTCCCTCCCTCGCCCTTACTTGTCCCTTCCCTCCCTCCCCTTCATTGTTCCCTCCCTCCCTCCCCCTTCCTTGACCTATCCCTCCCTCCCTCTTCCTTGTCCTCTCCCTCCCTCCCCCTTCCTGGTCCCTTCCCTCCCCCTTACTTGTCCCTTCCCTCCCCCTTCCTTGTCCCTTCCTCCCTCCCCCTTCCTTGTCCTCTCCCTCCCTCCCCTTCCTTGTTCCCTCCTGCCCTCCCCCTTCCTTGTCCCTTCCCTCCCCCCCTTCCTTGTCCCGTCCCTCCCCCCCCCTTCCTTGTCCCCTCCCTCCTTCCCCCTTCCTTGTCCCTTCCCTCCATCCCCCTTCCTTGTTCCCTCCCCCCTCCCTCTGCCCCCCCCCCCCCCCCCACGTGTGGGCGCGCGTTTGCCCCGCCATGTGCCTTCAAAGGCCTCTGCCTGACCGTGTGGTTGCTGCACCTCCTCCAGGTGGAACAAGTGACCTTGACCTTGACCTTGACACCGATTAGCACCTGTACCACTGTACCGCCTACCGCTTCCCATAATCGACCTTTTGTCTTGGAAATTTTAAACAAAAGCCCCAATTTCATAAACACACACACACACACATACACACACATATAGGGGTATATATTCATACTGTATAATCCATTTTATGAGTATAATAAGGCAGGAAACTTCCATCTGCTCCTCAGCCCTAACTACTCCCTCAGTCATCGACGGGAGGAGCCTTTATTCTAGTTATCTACTGTTCCAACCTAGTCAACCTCAGATCCATCAGGGGGCGCCACCTGTCTGTTCACGCGCCAACTGTACCGCCACAAATTGAGTAGACATTCCATACAGACACAAGTATAGGTGCGAGCCAATATCTCCGACAAGTCCTCAGTCAGGCCCGCTGACTTTATTGACCAGAAGCTAATGGTGCTGTCACACTACGACGTAAAAGCCAACGTGTGTCCGACGTGGGTGACTTTTCGTCATTACGTTGAGGGATGTCGAATTACGTTGTGGTGACGTTGTGGTGACGTTAGAGTCATGTTGAGTCACGGCGAGTTACGTCGGGGCACGTCGAGGTCTTGGACATGTTGAAAACTTTCGACGTAGCTCGACATGATGCTCTGACGTTCGGGTGACGTCACACTCACGTTACACCGGCTTTAGGTGTGCGGGAGGGATGCGTCAGCTACGTTAGATCAACGGTGCATTGTTTGGTTGTTTGGTTGGTTGTTTGGTTGTTGGTTGGTTGTTGGTTGGTTGTGGATTGGTTGTTGGTTGGTTGGTTGTTGGTTGGTTGTGGATTGGTTGTTGGTTGGTTGGTTGTTGGTTGGTTGTGGATTGGTTGTTGGTTGGTTGGTTGCTGGTTGGTTGTCGGTTGGTTGGTGGTTGGTTGGTTGTGGATTGGTTGTGGATTGGTTGTTGGTTTGTTGTTGGTTGGTTGTGCATTGGTTGGTTGGTTGGTTGTTGGTTGGTTGTGGATTGGTTGGTTGGTTGGTTGTTGGTTGGGTGTGGATTGGTTGTTGGGTGGTGGGTTGTTGGTTGGTTGGTTGTTGGTTGGTTGTTGGTTGGTTGTGGATTGGTTGGTTGGTTGGTTGGTTGTTGGTTGGGTGTGGATTGGTTGTTGGTTGGTGGGTTGTTGGTTGGTTGGTTGGTTGTTGGTTTGTTGGGGATTGGTTGTTGGTTGGTTGGTTGTTGGTTGGTGGGTTGTTGGTTGGTTGGTTGTTGGTTGTCGATTGGTTGGTTGTTGGTTGGTTGGGTGTTGTTTGGTTGGTTGTGGATTGGTTGTTGGTTGGTTGGTTGTTGGTTGGGTGTTGGTTGGTTGTGGATTGGTTGTTGGTTGGTTGGTTGGTTGTTGGTTGGTTGTGGATTGGTTGTTGGTTGGTTGTGGATTGGTTGTTGGTTGGTTGTTGGTTGATTGTTGGTTGGCACAATGCTATACCGACGTTACGCTCACGTCAGCTACGCAGCATTGACGTCCCGAATTTACATATTACGCCGAGATTTTTGATGTGTTAAATTTATTTTCACGTTGTCCCTACGCTGGCGCGTTACGTCATAGTGTGACAGCACCATTACAAAAAACTCCTTAAAATTACTTAACTAACCTTTAAATGTCAACCAACAAACATTTGGATTAATTCCTGGGACAATCTCCCATCTAGTGCTGTGCTTCGGTGCAGATTGCAGACTTTGTCTTTCTATTTCAGTTGACAATGGGATAGCAATTAGAGTATTGACCAGATTGCTCCAGTGCTTGAGCATACATACACAGGGGAACATATATACTATGCTACTTCCTCCATCGGCGCATTCGTGCAGTGCCCCCCCCCCCCCGCCCCCAAGGTGTCGGTGAGTTGTATACGGGTGCGACCCCTCGCTCCACACACACTGGAGGAATTTAAAAATCAATATATGTGGGTGGGTGGGTGGGTGGGTGGGTGTGTGGGTGGGTGGGTGCATTTATCGGTGTGTGTGCGCTCGATGGTTTGCGTGTGCTGCTGCAAATGTGGACATGAAATTGAGCTCTGTCTCCTTTTATGCCTAAGGAAAACAGACGGTAAAAGCCTATAGAAGTTGGCGTCAGGAAATGTCAGTGGATTGTTGATTTAAGCATCGACTGTGCACAGTACCCAAGTCGAGGCTCAAAGGGAGACTGTCATGAGTATTGGCCGTGGTGGCAAAGGCAAGTTCGATATGCAGTGGGGGCTGCTGGGGTAGGGGGAGGGTGGCTGGAGGTCCGAGAGTCTCTGGGAGTTGCGTCTGTGTTGTAGGCCGTGCAAGGCCTGTATAGACTCCTTTCAATGTTTATAAACATTGTGTATGCGCGTGCACCTTAGCTGCAGAACGAATGCACACTGCCATTGGGTTTGCCGGTGTTGCGGTTTCCCAGGGACACCAGTTTGCCAGGGACACATCGCTTCTGCACATGCGTCAAAATCGAACAGCATCGTCACTAACCTTATAAATTTAATATAATGTTTTTGGTAAAGATGTTTTCTATATGTGTACCAAACGATTTGTTTCTAGATGGTGTAATTTGAGAGATATTTGACTTCTTCTGTATTTTCTGTATGAACATTGCTCACGACCATTGACAATGACTTGAGTTTGACGGTACGCGCAGTGCAAAACGTTAGTTTTATTCAAAAATAATAGAAATCAAGAACCCTAACCATATAAATTTAATATACTCTTTATGGTAAATATGTTTTCTATATGTGTACCAAGCGATTTGTTTCTAGATGGTGTAATTTGAGAGATATTTGACTTCTTCTGTATGAAGATTTGCTCACGGCCGTAAACAATGCATTTGAATGGATGTGTCGTTGGCAAACTGGTGTGCCTCGGAAACCGCAACACCGGTATGCGCAGTGCAAAACGTCTATTTTATTTAAAGTTAATAGAAATGCAGAACCATAACCTTATAACTTTAATATAATCTGTGCGTTGAATATGTTTTCTATATGTGTTCCAAGCGGTTTGTTTCTAGGTGGTGTGGTTTTAGAGATATTTCACTTTTTCTGTAGGAAGATTGCTCACGGCCATTGACAATGAATTCAGTTTGCCAGTATGCGCAGTGCATAATGTCTATTTTATTCAAAATTAATAGAAATGCAGAACCATAACCTTATAAATTTAATATAATCTGTTCGTTGAATATGTTTTCTATATGTGTTCCAAACGGTTTGTTTCTAGGTTGTGTGGTTTTAGAGATATTTAACTTTTTCTGTATGAAGTTAATTCAAGATTGCTCACGGCCATTGACAATGCATTGAGTTTGCCGGTATATGCAGTGAAAAACGTAAATTTTATTCAAAATTATTAGAAATACAGAACCCTAACCATATAAATTTAATATAATCTGTTAATTGAATATGTTTTCTATATGTGTTCCAAGTGGTTTGTTTCTAGGTGGTGTGGCTTTAGAGATATTTCACTTTTTCTGTAGGAAGATTGCTCACGGCCATTGACAATGCATTCAGTTTGCCAGTACGCACAGTACAAAATGTCAATTTTATTCAAAATTAATAGAAATACAGAAACCTAACCTTATGGATTTCATATAATCTGTTCGGTGAATATGTTTTCTATATGTGTTCCAGTCGGTACTAAGTGGTGTGGTTTTAGAGCTATTTCACTTTTTCTGTATGAAGAGTGCTCACGGCCATTGACAAAGTATGGAGTTTGCCAGTACGAGCAGTGCAAGACGTCTATTTTATTCAAAATTAATAGAAATGCAGACCCCTAACTTTATAAATTTAATATAATCTTTTAGTTGAATATGTTTTCTATATCTGTTTGTTTCTAGCTGGTGTTTATTTAAGAGATATTATACTTTTTCTCTATGAAGATTGCCCGTAACCATTAAGTTTCCAGTGTGACAGTCTGTCGTCCTGCAGCCATGCAGCGCGTGCACTGACCTAATTACCTATGCTGACGTCATATGAAATAGGTCTATAAGATGCACCTGCACTTGGCGAGGCCTGACCCCTGTCGGCCATTCAGGACTCACACCTGGGTGGTCAGTAAAGGCGGCTCGCCTTCCAGCAATGCGTACTGACTGACATTGAGTCTGACACTCAGATATTGACACTTATAGCCCTGTCACACTACGACCTATCTCGCCGGTGTGCTGCCGACACACAAAAAAAGTCGAGAAACGTAAAACTTTTCAGCGCGGTGGGAACAAGTTTGACGTCAGCCGAACGTGTTGGTAGCATGCGGCCGACGTTGTGGTAACGTATATCAACGCGTGAGAAAAAAACTAAAAGTTTTGGCACGCCGTCCTGATATGACCTTAGATGTAGCTAGGATATGAAACAACAAAGCAACAATTTGGCGCAACGTGTGGGAATGACCGTCACACGCGCGCGGCATGTGCATAGCATTCACATAACGTTATTCAAGCGCATCCAACGGATTTCGACGTGCGCCTAACGTCCCCATAATGTTGGCACCCGTGCGTCGTTGCACGTCGAAAGTTTTGTGCAAGCACAAAACTTTGCTGATACCCTGATGCGCCTTGCCGACCGTCGCCGTCCATCAATGAATACCAACGCGCGCGTAATGCTTCCAAATGTCTCCCGACGTTTCGCCGAAAAGTGACACACATCGATGCGCGTTGGCGAGAAACGTCGTAATGTGACAGCACCATTAGACACCGACACTTAGACACTGATACTCAAACACTGACACTCAGACACCAGACACTGACACTCAGACACTGATACTCAGACACTGACCCTCAGACACTGACACTCAGACACTGACACTCTGACACTCAGACACTGACACTCAGACACTGACCCTCAGACACTGACAGTATCACTCAGACACTAACATTCAGACACTGGCACTCACACAGACACTGACACTCAGGAACCTACACTCAAACACCGACACTCAGACACTGACCCTCAGACACTGACCCTCAGACACTAACATTCAGACACCTACACTCAGACACTGACCCTCAGGCACTGACCCTCAGACACTGACCCTCAAACACTGACCCTCAGACACTGACCCTCAGACACTGACATTTAGACTCAGACATGTACACTCAGCCTCTGACACTGACACTCTGACACTGACTAAAAAAAAACTGTCTTAAATAAATTATCACAATTTTGGCATTTCTTTGTCATAAAAGAGGTAACGGATAGCTGGTGGCGCAATGAAGACTGCCCAGAAAGGACATTGCAATGAAGCAGAAACGGAGGAAGGAGAATGCTGGCGCGTGATTGGCTGAGGCATGACTGGCTGGCGAGGCGAGCCAATGGGCGAGATGCGAGGGGAGTGAGATGGAGAGTTGTGATTGGCTGCCCCCCATCCCTCCTATTCGGGGGTGTTGGTGTGGCGGGTGGGGAGGGTGGACGCTTTGCAGTTGCGTGGCCCAGCAATGACCACAATGAGCATCCCCGCTCATTCCAGTTTATTACCAGATCGGTCAGTGCAGCTCACCAGGCACATATAGTGTTATGACTATCGCACCAGCGATCCAGTTCTGACGAGGCCGAATGATCTTGACATTACCAGGTTGCAGTGTCAGGGTGGACAGTCACGTGACCAGGTGGCAGTGGTAGCCACTCAGTGCTAATGAGTCACGTGCCTCAGAGCTCCCTACAGCATGGCTTACTATTACTTACAACTTGCCGATTCATCTCGGTGAAAATAAAGGTGGTTCGGTCGAATCTCAGTGATGTGGCGTTGGGGGTTGGCAGGGTACCCGCATCTGTATGCGTCATTCTCTCATCTTATTGCAGTGTGGTTTGCAAACTCTTCGCGTTTACCGCATTACAATGTTTTATTGGGGCTCATCAAAGTAAAAAAGGATCTTTTTAAAGTATGTTGGCAACTAAAAACTGGAAGCCGTCTGGGTGTTCTAGCCCTGAGGTTCGGTGCTAACTGCCGACTTGCTCTGACTGAGTGCAATAAGGCTTGAAGGCCGAGATAACGCTATGTGGTGCTTGTGTACTATCAATATGTACTCTTTGTGTACTATCACAGTATCAGTCCGTATCGGCTCACTCAGAATCATTGTTCTCTATTCATGTACGTTATGCTATCCAAAATTGCGCTAAGTATGTCCAACATGCCACTGGACATTCAAGCACAAATTGAGCTCGTCATCAGTCATCGATGAGTTCACAACAAATGATGAGTTGCTGTAGTCGTCGCCACCAATGGACAACCAACAAATTTTATATATATATACATAATATAAGAATCTCTCTATGTCTCTGTCTCTGTCTCTCTATGTCTACATCTGTGTCTATGTCTACCTATGTCTCTCTGTTTCTGACTCTGTCTCTCTCTGTCTACCTCTGTCTCTCTCTGTCTCTCTCTGTTTCTCTGTCTATCTATGTCTCTCTCTGTCCCTCTCTCTGTTTCTCTGTCTCTCTCTGTCTACCTCTTTCTCTGTCTCTGTTTCTCTCTGTCTCTCTCTGTCTCTCTCTGTCTGTCTCTGTCCCTCTCTCTCTGTCTCTCTCTGTTTCTCTGTCTATCTCGAGTAAAAGAACGGCTGTGACAATCGGTGCAGTGCACCAGGTGGTGGCTGTTTGGTGCAAACCCTTTGGTGCTGGTGCAAATGATTGCACGCTGCAACACCAGGCTTCCCGCCATTAAGGCATACATCACGGCGCCGGTCGTCTGCGTATTGCATCTTGTCATAGCAACTGTGCCGCTGAACCGGAAGTGGCTGTTAAAGTCGCCCTCTGCGCTCTGCACATGCGCTGTCGGCCACTGTATTGATATAACATGTTCTTTACGGTCCGCGTCAGACAGTGTAGACTAGACATGGCACGCCGTTATTTAAAACTCAAGACGACCAAACTACAAATACAGCTTGAAGTAAGCAGTAGTCTGTATGCCTACTGATTGATCGGTGGAATATATATATATATATATATATATATATATATATATATATATATATGTGTGTGTGTGTGTGTGTGTATAAATGTATATAGCATATATATATATATAGAGAGAGAGGTTGTTTGGTTGTTGGAGTTTTGGGTCCTGGCAAATCTAACATCATATCAGGATCGGTACCGACTTGTGGCAGTGTGCACTCATGGCAACTTTATAGTGTTGCCAGCACCATGACCTGATATTCCACTCAGTCACATTATCCTGACACTGAGCCAATCAGTCCTTACCCTATCCTAATAATGCCAAGGGCCTGACTAGGAAGCGACAAGTATCAATTTTGTACGTCATTGGTTTGACTCGACAGGGAATTGAACGCCGGACGTTCCGCATGGGAGGTTTGTGCTCTACCGATTCGGCCACCGCTAAATTGCCTCAATATTCCCTTCTGTGTGCCTACAAGTGCTTACTAAGTGCACCAGTATCTAACTTAGATATGTAGAATTAAATCTAGATACAGTATAACCCCGTTAAACCAAACTTGAAGGGACCCTAGAAATTTGTTTGGATTAACTGATCATTGGTTTAACGGAGCTTTGGCTTTGACTTTGAGTAAGCATGGATTGCACATGTAATATACAATTATATGTGGACACTATGATTTTTGTTTTCTATGTATATACAGTATAACCCTGTTAAACCAAGCTTGGTTAAACCAAATGATCGGTTAATCCAAACTTTTTTCAGTGCCCTGGCAAAATGCTACCATTTATCATATAAAAAGGTTGGTGGGGTCTTAGATGACCTTATAACCACATGAAAGTTTGGTTTAACCATATTGGAGTGGCCTGGGGTACGACAATTTTGTTTGGATGAACCGATAATTTGGATCAACCGACTTTGGTTTAACCAACTTTTTTTAAATGATAAATGGTAGTATTTTGCCGGGCCGCCGAAAAAAGTTTGGATTAACCGATCGTTTGGTTTAACCGAGCTTGGTTTAACGTTTTTTGTGTGTGTTTTTTGGTCCATTAGTTGTTTAAGCAGGGGAAATTTCAGTCATAGACGACTGGTCTTCCTCATTCCACTGCTGGTCGATAGAAAGCCCGAGCCTACACTTTTACCGACCCAAGGGATTTTTAACCTCAGACACCACATAGACATGGTATGAGAGCAACCGGCCTTTGATGACGCTGTAAGTTATACACAGCGGTAGAAATCCAAATTGGCAGAGCTGGGGGCATGGGGAGTCGAACCGCTAACCCTCAGATTAGGAGTCTGACCTAGGAAAAAGTTTTTCTAACCACTCTGCCACAGAGAACGCCACATGTAATTGTTTCGGTTATGAAAATTTGATGTTTTCAACGGACTCTGCAGCTTTAAATAAAACAACCACATATTGACTCACCACGAGACAGCCCTCATTTCTCGGAAGGCCTAAGTGGGCTGCAAACCACCCACCCCCGGTTGGTTGAGACCAGACTTCCGGTGTACAGTGCATCCATCCGTGACTTGCCATCTCTAACACTGCTGTTCGCCTCTCTCCGCAGGTTCCCTGAGTTCGCTACCCTGGTGGAGTCTATCATGGAGAACTCCCTCAATAACATCATCAGCGAGGCCTTCAGCGGGGAGTTCCACGTGACCGCGCGCCCGCGTCTCGTCGCACTTCCGCCGCGCACGCGCAACGCCAGCCCCGCCGACAACAACAACAACAAGGACCACTCCCGTCAGGGGGCGCCACGCACACCCTCCCCCGCACCCACACCCACACCCACACATAAGGTCTGCGTGAAGGCGTGAGGCGGACTGGTATGTTGGTAACAGAGAAATACAAAATACTGTACAGTAAAACCTCTCTAAATCCATCGACCATGGGACCGACTTTAAATGGTCCATTTAGGGAGGTGGTCAGTTTAGGGAGTTTTTTTTATTGTTACAATGGTATGTTTGGTACCCAAATAAAGTGATTGATATAGGGGAGTAGTTGATCTGTGGAGGTGGTCTGTAGTTCATTCTTGTCTGTGTATGTCTTCAATCATGGGTACACAGAATGTTATGCACAGATCAAAAATCTAATTTGTCACAATTGTATTCTAATTTCATTGGTTGTGTTTATTAGAATCTCTTTCAATTGAAAATTCACTTAAAAGAGAAAAACTGTTTCTTAGATTGAATTTGAATAGCCATTAAACTCTCAATAGGCCAAATCTTTTGCTTATAAATTAAGTTATATCTTTGTGTTCTAAGATTTCACACAAATCTCAAAATCTTTGCTTTTTCAATCAAAATGTATTGTGATATGAACTAAGCAGTAGATTTATGTGTTAAATTAATAACATTCTATTTGTTTATAGAATTGATATTAAAAGAGAAATATGAGAAAAGGACCCTGCTATGAGTAGAAGACTTCTAACAAAATGGATGCCATTTTCAACCCCCATTCCGATCTATTTTCCCTTGTTTTTCATTCTAACTGCCAAATTTGTTTTGATCGCTTCTCACACATGCCGTCCTTATATGCATATCATGAGAACATTTCTGAGTGAACTTGTGCTAGTAAAATCACGCTTCTTGTGAAGCTCGTATCGGGTCTACCCATGACTGAAGCCGGGCACATCTGCATTTGGTGACGGGTAGCCAAATTAATATTCCTAGAGCTCATCTTCAAAATAACGTGTGGTTTTGTCTCCAAGCATTGATGTTCTGGTAAAGGTATTTTTTAAAACTTGTGTTATTGTTTTGATTTCAACAAGCAAAATTGAGAGGTGGGGGAGGGTGACCTCATTGATTTAACTTCCTGCTGTGCAAACTGTCGTAGATAAGATCACACTTGCGTAATCCCTTCAAAGTTGCACTGTCCGATAAAAGCACACCACTTTCAAAAGCAAAACAAGTATCTAGACTTGATCCTACATATCTAACTTAGATACTGGTGCACTTATTAAGTAGTTGTTGCTGAATAAAAGAGAATAGGTCCGAATAAGTACATTTCATAGAACCTCTTGCTACTAAAGCCTATGTGGTCAGAGTTTAGACAAGCACGCCAAAATTAATTTGGCATGTTTACACTTCAAATATCTGCCATGTTAGTCATTTTAAAGTAAACTTAGTTACGGTATATTATAGCGATCAACCTAATATATTTATCTCAGAAAATGACAGAAACTCAAAACCATCAGACTATGCAACTTTAACCCCCCCCCTCCCCTAACACCAGCCAATAATCGAGATAATTGGCAATTGGGAAACCCCCATTTCGACTTAGTGTCGGATAGTCTTTCGCCTTGTATGATGATACTCTCCCCACGCTACCCACCCTCCCAATCTTCGCCACCACTCCCCCCGCCCCTCCCCAAATATTGACAATGTTTACACCAACCTGGTATTTGAATTCAGTCTGAAAGCCACATCTTAAACCCCAAGTGAGTGGCTAGTGCGAACATGGCTGAGCGCAAGTAAAAGAGAAGTTTAGTGGAATATATCGCTTCTGCTCACTGTCCTGGCAGGCAACCACATGTCAGCCACCGACATGCGGCATGCAGGATGTAGGTGGCGCCACTACAGGTGCAGGTAATGCTCTGAAGGTCAAGGCCATGGTGAGACGCCAGCAATTAGTTTGAACAACACTGGTATGGCACCGGAAGTGGAAATGTCAGATGGTGCGCATGCGGAGCCAAGACATTCATCTTAATCCACTGTGCAATACATCCTACCTAGCAGCAGTTACAGACCGACTGCTGGCAGCTCCAGCTGCCCCGTGTTTGTAGAGACCGGTGTTTGTAGAGACCTGTGTTTCAGGAAGCCGGACTGCGTGGACCTGGAAGCTACCACACAAAGCCTACTGCAGAATCGTGAGTTTGACACGGCCGGGAATCGAACTCCCAATCTCCCGCACGGGGAGACCTGGGCTCTACCGATTCGGCCACTGCGTCCGGTTCAGATCATTGCATGCACAATAAAATATCATAATTAAACAACAAAGGCTATAGAATTATTCGGGGGGAGGGGGTTGCCAAGCCCCCACAATAAAACTATTGGGGGGGGGGGGGGGGGGGGGGGCAGTGCTCCCCTGCAGAATGACAGGTGGTCAGTAGATTTATGCCTACACATGCTGTGGGTGTCCACAATTCAGACATCATTAATTCTGTACCCGGAACAAAGAGTATACCCAGAGAGTGCCGCCCACGCTACCTTATTGTCGTCATCAGTGGGCGTACACATTATCGCATTGTACGCATGCGCCAACAATTGCTCTCCGCGTCATATTTTTCCATGCTAAATCTTTTATATTATGAACTTTAAAAAAAACCACCAGCTGGTACTATCATAATCAGGACCATAAATGCACTGTAAGCACTTCTTCACATTTTTATACTTACAATTTTCTTATTTCTGGCTATGCCCCTGGTGATGACTCAGCTCCGTCCTGGTAGCCAAGCATCGACTAGATACAAAAGCGCTACACTGCTTTTGTCTAGCTCTTCAGGCTTATTTCTTTTGTCAGGATACATAATTGGGAAGAGTAAATGGAGATCCTTCTAGAAGAGACGAGCTCAAGGTTTTGTTATCGGGGATAGAAGGCAGGCTCGACTTACACCAGCCTGCTGGTTGGATATCTGTTGGAGTTTTACGTCCTGGCAACATCTAAGGTCATCAGGACGGGTACCGACTTGTGATAATGCACACTCATGGTGACTTTATATGCTGCCCCACTGGGAAATCAGGCTGCCAGCACCATGACCCTATATCCCACTCAGTCACCTTATCCTGACACTGAGCTCACCTGTTCATTGATTGACTAACCAGTCCTTGCCTTATCCTATTAATGCCAAGCACCAAACTAGGAAGTGACAAGTATCAATTTGTACGTCATTGGTTTGACTCGACCAGTATTCCAATTGGCGATCTTCCACACGGGAGGCTTGCAGTCTACCGATTCAGCCACCGTGCCCGGTACCAGCCCGCTGACCACATGTGTTGTCCATGTACACCCAACCCCCAACCCCCAACCCCCCATCCAGTCCTTTCAGAATGAGCCGACGCACGCCGCCAGCGTCGTCTACATGCTCACATGCGACCTGTTCTTTTTCTACAACATAAGCCGTGTTTACACGGGCAATTGTGAAGCGAATTAGGCAAATCGATTTATATGAAGCGATGTAGTGGCAAGTTTACGCGACAAATTTGAAACTGTGTCCGCGACCGGGAACCAGCAGCCTTAGTGGTGAGCCTGTAGCCGGCGAGCACCGCTATTTGACACTATCGGCGCCTGGGGACCAGCAGCCTTAGTGGTGAGCCTGTAGCCGGCAAGCACTGCTATTTGTTTAGTTTACATTCGTCGATTCACAATATGAATAACGATGCCGATGTAGCGGCTACGTTTATATCGCTTGGAATTTAGGGTTAATTTAATTAAATTTCATTATTTGAGTATGTAATTCTGTTAAATATGATCGCATTCAATAGATTTCGGCCTAATCGGTCCCTAACACTGCCAGGTACCAGTGTATAGTTCCAGCTGAGCCTGTAGCCGGCGAGCACCGCTATTTTACACTATCGCCACTCGGGAACCAGCTGTATTGCTTCATCTATACTACCTCGCAAGGTGGTTTACATCTACCGATTTATATGAATCGATTCAGCCCTAAAACGCCACAGTGTCGCGTTTACACGGCAAGTGTAAATCGATCTAGGCAAGTGGTTTTATATGAAGCGTTTTAACTCGCCCGTGTAAATACGGCTATAGACTATACTCCATAGTGTTGTGTGTGCCACAACGCATCTACAACTCCTACTTTTACAATTCTAACTCCTATTTCACAACTTTGTGAAAGCAGTGCCCCCCTCCCTTTCTAGATTCACCCCCCCCCCCCCGTCTCCCACCTATATAAGTCGGTGTTAGAACTGATCTCCAGCAATCATAGTTAACTACACATAGCGAAAAGGTGAAATATTTAAATGATAGTTTGGTTGAGTATTGCATCAGTCACACATTGCCACTGTTATCTAATTTTAAAACAAGTAACCTATGGATTTACCAAATTGTTCACACATTGGTAGATTAACGCAGGAAGCAAGAACACCTAAATTATTACTAAAACAAAATTCAGAAGATTTAAACAAAATTGGATTACTGCTGCCAAGCGGTGAAAACAAGTGTTAACGTTAACACTTATCCGTTATGAGCAGGGTAAATACATTGATCACTAAACAAACCCTTCATCTCTCTATATGTACTTTGTCACGTTGTACATACTCCGATTAACAACATGCATGTATGGACATGTCCTTTGGACATATTAATAAATTAAAATAATGAATCCAGAATTAGCAAATACAAAAAAAAATAAAAAATGGAAAAGAGAATATGTACTTCAGTCATTGTTCTGGTTTTATCGGAGCTCCTTGTATAAATGAAATATTACATCGTCTTTGTAAAAAGGCTGTAGAGTTGGTGTTTTTATAATATAAGCGAATGAAATATGTAGTTTTACTTCGCATTTCTCTTATTTGAATATTAAATCTGAAGTCATATTCGTCTCTTGTTGCACATGTAATTAATATAAAACAAACAAAAAATTTATAGGAAATGGAGAGTGGGAGCAGAAAAACGATCGAACTGAGTGATATTTTACTGCTAAATAAGATGTGGTCAAAGTTTGTTAGTGCTGTGATAAGTCTAAAGCGAATAAAGCGAAGGCAAATAAATACACATTATTTAAAACTAAATTGTCTTTCGTCAGTTTATGATCATATATGGGAGTATATCTTTGTTGGTTTTTGGAGTTTTGCATCCGGGCAACATCTAGGTTCATGTCAGGATCGGTACCGACTTGTGACAGTGCGCACTCATGGCGACTTTATAGTGCTTCCCCACTGGGAGACCAAGCCACCAGCACCATGACTTGATATCCCACTCAGTCACATTATCCTCACACTGAGTCAACCAGTCCTTGCCCGATCCTAATAATGACAACCGCCTGACTAGGAAGCGACAATTATCAATTTTTAAGTCATTGGTTTGACTCGACCAGGGTTTGAACCTGTGGGTTTGAATCCCACGATCTCCCAAACCGTGAAATGGATGCTCAACTCATTCGGCCACCCCGTCTGGTGATGTTAGTGTACCTAAAACTTAACAATAACCAACCTATACAAAGATCTCCCACTGTCTGTAAGTTACATTGACTAATGTATGATATGCAGACAGTGGTGACACCATGTGGCTAGTCACCTTAACCAGCATGAGATAAGCCTGCACATAAACTACCAAGCATGCATAATCTGTTAGCATTAACATATTTAAATATATATATATGCATGTGTGTGACGTATAACGTATTATGCAAGTATAAAGACGTGGAAGGGAATTATTTTATGATATATATTATTACAGGTTATTCTATGTACTGCCTTCTGTGCGCTCACGTGACCAGTGGCGCCGCCACCGGCCCTTGCCGTCCCGACCGGGTCACACCTACAGCTTACATAGTGGAAGGTGATGAGGTGGTCAATACACATAAACATAGTTGTATTTTATCTAATTTAAAATATCTGCCCAGTGTAATTTCACTTCAATCTACATTACAAACAAATGTATACCAAGAATCCTACCAAGTTTGGTCGTCAGAAGGCATATGGTTATATGCATAAAGTTAATTAAAATATAGAGCCTCTAGTGATGGGTAGGGCTCGCATGGGCACCAAACCCCAACTTCCTGTGTGTAAGTGTAACTGCGACGCAGGGAGTTGGGGCGCAGGTACAGTCCCGACTGAGGGGCCAGCGGCACTCATTTGCTTTATTTAATGATGCCTCTAGAGCACATTTATTTTTATCATCGGCTATTGGACGTAAAAAATACAGTCATTGCAGGATGGATCGGATGACCCACACCTTCGCAGGTGGACACTCTACCGCCTGAGCTACGTCCCTCTCCCCGCAGCGACACTCAGCACACACAAATTGGGGGAGTAATGCAACCGGACTGGGGGGCTTCTAGCGTCTATTTCCGGCTGTCACATCATGGTGACGTGATAGCTGCAGGTAGGCAAAGACACTATATAACACTAAGACGGCTCACTCAGCCTGGACTGCGTAATCAAGAGAACAGCCAGCACACCATGTGGTGGGTTTGATCATTTTGATAGCGTTGGAGTGTCAGAAGCAACCCGGCTGTGACTTGGTAGGTGTGTGGTGGGGGTTTAGGGATGTGGTGGGGGTGTAGGTATGTGTCTGTTAGTGGTGTAGGTCTGTTGTGGGTGTGTGTGCTGGGGGTCTAAGTGTGTGGTGTGTGTCATGAGGGTATATTTGTGTGTGGTTGAAGTGTAGGTGTGTGTGGTGAGGGTGTAGGTGTGTGGCGGTGGTGTGTGTGTGGTGGGAGTGTAGGTGTGTGGTGGGGGGTGTAGGTGTGTGTGGTGGAGGTTTAGCGCTGTGGTGCGGGTGTAGGTGTGTGGTGGGGGTTTAGGGATGCTAAAGATTGTGAGGTGCCGCTCTGCAAGACCCCTACAACTCCACCACAAACCACCTAGACCTCCACCACACACACCCACCACACACCTACACCTACACCCCCACCATACCCACCAAAACCCCAACCACACACACTGTCAACCGCCACCACATAGAATGTGTGTATGGTGGTGGGGGTGGGTGGGGTGGAGAGATGGAGGGGCAGGTTGGGGGTAGTGATGGTGGTGGGAGTTCCATAGGAGTAGTGGCAACACACAAGCAGTGGGGACCTCCCTCCCCAACCCCCTCCACTTACATCAGAAACGGGGAGGGGTTGTGAGGTGTGGTGTGAGAGCACCGACTGAGGTGGGTGAGGAAGGGGAGGGGGAGAGGGAGTGTGGGGGAGGAAGAGGGAGTGTGGGGGGAGGAAGAGGGAGTGTGGGGGAGGAAGTGGGAGGAGGAGAGGGAGGGGGAAGGGAGGGATGTGTGATGTGAGAGCACCACATGAGGTGGGTGAGGGGAGGGAGGGAGTGTGGGGGAGTAAGGGGGAGAGGGAGGCGCAGAGGAAGGGGGGTGGGGTAGGGAAGGGATGTGTGGTGCGAGAGCGCTGGGTAAGGTGGATGAGGATGAGGAGGGAGATAGGGAGAGGAAAGGGTGGGGATGGGAGGGGAAGGGAAGGGCGGTGAAGCTGGGGGAGGGTGGGACAGAGCGGGTAGGGGAGGGGGAAGGAAGGGGAGTGAGGGAAGGGATGGGCCGGGGAGAGAGGGGGAAGGGTGGTGAAGCCAGGAGGAGCGGAGAGGGGGAGGGGGATAGAGGGGTGAGGGCGGGGGAATGAGGGAGGGCAGGCCAGAGGGAGGTGGGGACCAGGCAGTAGGCGCAACATCTGTCAAATCCAAATGAATCTTTATCTTTTTTTTTAATTGTTAACTCACCCTCTCGCCGTGTAGGCTATGTGTTTACATTGAAACACTAGCCAGCAGCCTGGCTGACCAAACCCACCACAAGATGGTACTGCAACATTTACATTACCATGGGAGAGATAGGGAGTGAGGTGTCTTAGTGTTATTGGGTCTTTGAGGTGGGGCAAAGTGCATCCGGATGATTGTCCAGAGAGCACCGACCCATCTGCCACTGACCCAGCCAGATACCCCTGACCCAGATCCCACCGACCCAGCTCCCATGGTCCCAGCTGCCCCTGACCCAGCTCCTTCTGACCCAGCTGCCTCTGACCCAGCTGCTCCTGACCCAGATCCCTCTGACCCAGCTCCTTCTGACCCAGCTCCTTCTGACCCACCTGCCTCTGACCCAGCTGCTCCTGACCCACCTGACTCTGACCCAGCTCCTTCTGACCCAGCTGTCACTGACCCAGCTGCCTCTGACCCAGCTCTTTCTGACCCAGCTGCCTCTGATCCAGCTCCTTCTGACCCAGCTACCTCTGACCCAGGTGCCTCTGACCCAGGTGCCTCTGACCCAGCTCCCAATAACCCATATCCCACTGACCCAGATCCCACTGAGCCAGCTGCTCCATACCCAGCTCCCACTGACCCAGCTGCCTCTTACCCAGATGCCTGCGACCCAGCTCCCACTGACCCAGCTGACCCTGATCCAGCTGAGACGCTGGTGGAGGTGGATCCTTTTATCATTGGAAACCCCTAAAACACACGGACAGTGTTGACAGTGTCTGGAAGAGACTTCTTCCATTTGAACACATGGCGGCCAGCCTGACCGCCATGGGGCGTCAGGGAGCGCCCGCCATTAAGGGCAGTGACCTGCCCGCCGCTGTGTGAGGCGCGGGCGAATTCACTCTGGCAGGACGCTCAGGTGCGTGGGAGGCAGCGACCGCTTGTTTTTTTTTTTTTTTTTTTTTTTTTCCCCCCACATTTGTTGCTTAAAGCTGCATAGTCCGACGAAGCATCACATTTTCAAAACCAAACCAATCATCTAGAATTGATTCTACATATCTAACTTAGATACTGATGCACTTATTAAAGCTGCATGGTCCGATCAAAACATAACATTTTCAAAACGAAAACAATTATCTAGATTTGATTCTCCATATCTAACTTAGATACTGGTGTACTTATTAAACATTTGTCATCGCATATAAGGGAATACTTAGTCAATTTAATAGAGCCTGTTACTGCATAAGCCTAGGGTGTTACTGTTAAGAGTTTTGGTAAGCATGCCAAAATGAATTTCGCACATTTGCACTTCAAATATCTCAAAAGTTAGCCATTTAAGATGAAAATTACTTAAATCTAATATAAGGTAGATTATAATGATCAACCTAATATCTTTATATCAGGAAATAACAGAAACTCAAAATCATCGGACTATGCAACTTTAAGCATTTGTTGCTACATAGAAGGGAATAGTGAAGCAATTGAATGGAACCCGTTACAGCTGAAGCCTATGGTGTCGAGTTTTGGCATGCTTGCCAAAACTAATTTGACATGTTTGTATTTCAAATATCTCAAAATTTAAAAGTAAACAGTACTTCAAACTAAAGGATGGTAGATTATAATGATCAATTTGATATATTTATCTCAGAAAAATGATAGAAACCCAAAACCATCGAACTATACAACTTTAAGCAGTAGAAATGATATGACCTTAGATCTTACCAAGACGTAAAACTCCATCAACCAACCAACCGACACCAGCCTAAAAGTTGCTTGACCAAATAAGACACGCAGCCTTTTGATTGGCTGGCAGGAGCTTTCAACTTGCATGCATGCCCCTTAGACTTCACTGCTATCGGTAGCATAAATACACCGTTATAAAAAGATAACACCCCCAAAACAACAACACCAAATAGCTCTACACACACCCAACTAAAGAATCACAGTCCACACGGAATGCAGTTAAAACTGCATAATCCGATGTAAACATCAAATTCTGAAAACTGAAACAATTATCTAGATTTGATTTTACATATCTAACTTAGATACTGGCGGACTTATTAAGCACTTGTTGCCACATAGAAGGGAATACTGAGGCAATTAAATAGAGCCTGTTACTGCAGAAACCTATAGTGTCAGAGTTTTGGCATGCTGGCCAAAATTGATTACGCATGTTTGCATTTCAAATATATAAGAAGTTAGCTATTAAAAGTAAAAGTTACTTCAAACTAAAGTAAGATTGATTATAACGATCATCCTAATATGTTTATCTCAGAAAATGACAGAACTCAAAACCCATCGGACTATGCAACTTTAACTAAACACACACTAACTAACCTCAATTCCTGGCCCCTCTCCAGCTCGCCCTCCCGTTCTCTTGTCCTTCCAGCCAGCTATCCTCGCCAGGACAGCACTAACACCAGTAACAAAGAGGGATAGTCTAACGCTTGATAGGATCGCTCGGTTTGTTTGTTTGTTATTTTAGGTCCTAGCAACATATAGGGTCATATCAGGATGGGTACTGACTTGTGACAGTGTGCCCTCATGGTGACTTTATAGTGCTGTCCCACTGGGAGACCAGGCCGCCAGCACCATGACCTGATATCCCACTCAGTCACATTATCCTGACACTGAGCCAACCAGTCCTTGCCCTATCCTAATAATGCCAAGCGCCTGGCTAGGAAGCGACAAGTATCATTTTTAAGTCATTGGTTTGACTTGATGTAGGTTCGAACCCACGTTCCCATGGTTTACAAACACAGGAGCCGGACGCTCTAACTCATTTGGCCATCCCGTCTAGTTGAATAGCGCTAACACCGCTTCTTGCATACCGTTTTATCACCGCTATCCCTAGGATAGATGCTATCCTCGGGATAGTATCTCTATCACCACTTCATTATATTATTAAAACAAAATTTAAAAGATTTGAATGAAATTTGACTAGTGCTGCCTAGCGGTGAAAGAAAGTGTTAACGCACTTATCTGTTATGAGGGTAAATCTATTCACCACACACATACAAAATAATAAAAAGATTCTGCAACAGTGTAGAAGCATGGAAAATGGCGAGCATGCATGAAAAAGAGCTTTAATCCTTGAACAATAATCAAAATGAACCCCGGCCTCCGGACACTAATCCCAGGAGAAATTCAAGCGACACACTTCCGGTTTAATACAAATTGTTTAATTGACAAATATACCTTTATTTTACAACACTAATAGCTACTGATAGCGTTAATAACTAACACCAAAACAATATAATAGTTAATATCACGGACTGGGCAAAACAGCATTACAATTGTAATATATATACATTGTAATGAATATTTGTAATACAGTACACACTACATACATTTGTTGGATAAACTCAGTTATTTCTTATGTCACGTGACTTTGAATGTAAAAATACATGTCTGCTATTTCTTGTAACATCACCCAGAATTGAACAAATGGTCCATAACTGGTTCATCAAAGGTTGTGGTATGTGCTGTCCTGTCTGTGGGGAAGTGGATATAAAAGACCCCTGGCTGCTTATCGGAAAGTAGCCTATGAGGTGGCACTGGGTTTCCTCTAAAGAAATATGTCAGAATGACCATATGTTTGACATCCAATAGCCGATGATATGAAACTCAATATGCTCTAGAGGTGTCGTTAAATAAAACAAGCTTTACTTTCTTGGTACCAAGAATTGTATTCACTAACCTGCAGACTCCTCATTCAAGGGCAAAACCCCAGCAACGCATGGCAATAGATTTGTTTCAATGTTTACGTAGATTATAATACAATATATATGTATAAATACCACACAGTTTTCTCTGGCCTACTTCACATCTTAGACGTGACGGGAACAAAACCTTCTGTGCAATTCCATGTTCAAACTATGCCAATCTTTGGAAATATTTCCTTCATGATCAATTCACCTTTTATTTGCGTAATCTGAACAATTATAAACTGACACAAATCTAAGTCGTGCATGCACTAACCGACGTCTGCAACTGAGTGCATACACCAACAAATGCTGGCAGACTGTGACAGACGCGCTAAGAGGGTGGGTCACGTGGTCGCCATTTGTCAGCTCATGGATGTCGTTGGATATTCACGAGATGGCTGAATGTTGGCGATTGCTTCTCCAGTCAAAACACCGACTAGTGTATGCATGTCTTTAGGATCATATTTGAGATGCACTTTGGTGGAAAACGAATGCAGAAGTATGGCTGATAACAAATAAGTTGATCATCGTTTTGATCACACAAATCAGGGTCGGGCAGGCAGTTTTTATTTTAGTTAATTTTTTTCTAGTATTTTTTGGTCAATTTGGACAACCCGAGACTGATAAGATGATTACATGTCATTTATGTACACATGTTTTCAGTCAAATAATGAACACTGTATTCTCATTCCGTATGATGTAGACATAATATGTAACTAAGTTGCACATATTATGCAATTAACTAAGTTGCACATATTATGCAATATCTGTTAATTCCTGCTAGCCCGATACATTTTTAACAGTTAAACAAAAAATTAATCAGGGGCGGGCGATTTTTCAGACACGGTCGGGGACAATCACCAATTTCTTTTATTGGCCTAAGAAGGAACCATGGCAAGGCTGTCTGTGCCAAACTCATGGACAATTCCCGTCTGATACAAAACCAGCACAGCTTACCAACTCGTGTCCGCATTCCACAGGAATAAAAGTAGAGACTACAGCTTATTGTGGAATACAATTCGAGACTACATCTTATTGTGGAATACAATTCGAGACTACAGCTTATTGTGGAATACAATTCGAGACTACAGCTTATTGTGGAATACAATTCGAGACTACAGCTTATTGAGGAATACAATTCGAGACTACAGCTTATTGTGGAATACAATTAGAGACTACAGCTTATTGTGGAATACAATTAGAGACTACAGCTTATTGTGGATCCAACAGGACTTTTGAAGCAATGCACATACCATGAAACTTGGAGTATATAAATGTATATAAATACAATAATAAATACATATAAATACATATAAATAAATATACATATACACATAGACATCTATAAATATATACATAGAAAATGTACATAATATATAATGTACATTATATATAATGCAATTAGAACAATGTTGTTCTGATATAGCATTGGCTGTCATCGGAGGGACCTTCAAATGAAACACAGCTGGTCTGTGCATTGCCCGATTGTCTTGACTTGGACTTCGTGAATCAGAGGGTAGATGGAGACATTACTGTAGATATTTGTATATACATACATAGCTACATATGGATAGCCTTCTATATAGACATATACATACGTGCATATATAGAGATGCAGATATATAATCACATATAGGGCCTATCGATGTGTTTATATATATATATATATATATATATATATATATGAATACCTATATAAGTGCACACACACATAGAAACATATAGCTAAATGCGTATATATACAATATATAAATACATATACATATATAAACCATATATAAACATACATTTAGAGATATATATGTATTCATATATACAAATATAAGTATGAATATGTATATCCATGTACATAAACATAGATATATGCATGGATATATATATACTACATGTACACATACACATACATATATATATAACTACACATGCAAATATATAAAAGATTCACCCCATACTTGCAGTAGGCGTGAATGACAATATAGTCTAAATACGGGTGAAAACTGCCTTAGTATGGAACAGGAAGTGGAATTCCTGGTTCCAGTATCCAATGGCTACTTATATTGGCACAGAGTTGGTGAAATGGGAGAGAATGCAAAAAGACAAGATGGCCAACATATAATAATAATTGAAAGAATATATTTTGCTTCTTAATTAAGAATTGATGTGCTCATTTCGCCACTTTTTCTAATGGCTTGTTCTTCAGCCCTACTGTACAGAACAGGACTGGGTGAATCTTTTATCTACTGACACACTTGCACAGATGACAACAGGCTTCGTTTCAAAATGGCGGCATCAGTCCCTCACCGGCTGCGTTCTTGTAACCCTACTTCATCCACGAGGTAGCGCCACCCCAAATGGACGAATCACAATCTTGGAGAGTCAGAATTATTACCGTGGCAACGCCATCTTGCTGGTGCTTTAGTTAATTTTGTTGTTTTGTAAATATTTATTTCTCTGAATATATTTATTTTGTGACACTGGTCTTCACATGGAGAAGGTTAAGCATTTCATACAATGTTCAAGATGACCAGGCTGAGGGAAGTATCACATTTCAGGCATTAACCCCCCCCCCCCCCACCCCCCCCATACACACACAGTTTACTGTGCGATAAGCAACTACTTCGGCACAATCCTGACCCACAATATCAATAGGTGGGTGACACTGAACAAAAACAAGAGATATAAATAGCATCAGAAGTACATACTGTCTCCCCAAAAAAGTTTAATACTGTAGTGGTCTGCACTGACCTCTCAGGCAAGTAACCACATAGACAGGTAGGCGTGGGGAGTGTGTTGATATCAGGGAGCCTAGGTGGTGTAATGGTTAGCACACTGGCCCGGAATGCAAAGAGATGTGGGTTTGAGTCCCGCTCTAGGCACAGTATTTCCCATTTTCATCACCCCCATGACACTGGTTGCCGTGATCAGGATCCTGTACAAGCTTTGCGCTGTATGGTTGTTGAACCTACCCTGTGTATGTATGTGTTAGTGCATTGCCTGTGTGTATGTAATTGTAAGCATTACAAGACTTACAATTCCAGGGGGACGAGTGTAGTGGTCTGCACTGACCTCTCAGGCAAGTAACCACATAGACAGGTAGGCGTGGGGAGTGTGTTGATATCAGGGAGCCTAGGTGGTGTAATGGTTAGCACACTGGCCCGGAATGCAAAGAGATGTGGGTTCGAGTCCCGCTCTAGGCACAGTATTTCCCATTTTCATCACCCCCATGACAATACCAAACACTGAGGCGACTCCTTCAGAATAAACATACGCCTTCCTCAATGACATACCTAGGGTTCGGCAGATGTGGCACATGCCCTTGGTGACACTGGAAAGGGGGCACCACTTGAGCTGATATTATGGTAACATTATCTCAAAGGCGGATGTCAGATGTTTGGACAGGGGCGCAATTTCAGTGCTTGCCATAAGCATTACTTTCCGTAGAGGTGTCACTGATCTTTTTACCATTGCATCATCTAGGACAGTTACAAAAAATAGATCTCCATCCTTTTCAGGAATGCGAGTACAGTGATACCTGTCTTCAAAGGACAACTCGGTATTTAAAACCACTGTCGTCACATCGCAAGTGTCCTGATATTAGACCGACAGCTAAATAAGATACATGAGTTAAATGAGATGGTACTACTGTATATATATACCTATATATACAAACATCATGCACACATTATATAGAGACAAGATAAAAAATCACAACTTAACACACAATCAAAGCAGCGACTATGCAATGTTCTGCATCTCAGTCGACGGGGAGCGGGACGTAGCTCAGGTGGCACAGTGTCCACCTGTTAATGTGTCAGTCATCCTATCGACCCTGCTCAGTGGACACATTTGCAGTTTGCACATTTTCCGTTCCAACCAGTGGTCCACAGTTGGTTCATCAAAGGTTGTGGTATGTGCTGTCCTGTCTTTGGGAAAGTGCATATAAAATACTCCATGCTGCTTATCGGAAAGAGTAGCCTATGTGGCGGTGGCGGGTTTCCTAAAAAAAAATATGTCAGAATGACCATATGTTTGACGTCCAATAGCCAATGATAAAAATCAGTGTGCTCTAGAGGCGGTTAAATAAAATAAGCTATCTTTTACCTAATATCCCGTATATCAGGATACAAAGTGGTCTGAATCTCAGGGTATCAATGTCAGGAATCTTAGGATACTAATTACCTGAATAATCTCAGGATGCACAATGACCTGAATCTCATGAAATTTCCTGAATTTCAGACTGACCCATATCATAATTCCAGTCCACCACTATATCAGCCCATTAGAAGTTCACCACAGCAGGTAACTAGACTCATTTAAGTGTACTACAGAGCATAACCTGTCTACCTGAGCTCATCTGTAACTACCTTGCTAAACTAGTAGCAATTAAGAGGCGAGAATCAAAAGCGAAACCTGGTCATCGGGTATGAATATGAGCAGAGAGCAACCAGAACGACTGTAATGTGTAAATACGACTCTACATTGTGACATAATCTCCACTCTAACATTAGTCACCCAGTTCTCACACTGATAACGAGGACAATATCTGGGCTCTGACATCTTTAACCTAATCTACACTCTAATATGTTGGTTATTTGTATGTTAGTTCCAGGGCTCATGATTTTGTTTTCTAGATTATTTTGTTTATATAGTAAGGGGCAGTGGGAAGACAGCCATTAATGATTACACTGCTTCTGCAATTTCTATTCTTAGCAGAATAGTATATGTTTGTGGAATAATGTAGAGAAATTGTGAATCAAAAATGTCAAAAATGTCTATGTGTGTCTTAATTCAACTGAACCTGGAACTAGCAGTTCATTGCTATTGTTATATTTAGTCAAATCAACTACAAATGGAAAGCCTATGCACACACAGAGAAGTCCCAATGACAGACCATTCACGTGTGAGAAGTGGTGATTAATGTTGCAGAGTCCGATGAAAGAAACACATCTTTGAAAGCTAAACACTATCTAGATTTGATTCTACATATTCAACTTAGACACTGGTGCAGCTAGTAAGCATTTGTTGCCACTTAGAAGGGCATACTGAGACAATTTTGCAAAACAGGTTACTATTGAAGCCTATGGGGTCAGAGTTTTGCCACACATGCCAACAATAATTTAGCATGTTTTCACCTCAAATATCTGCTAAGTTTGTCATTTTAAAACGAAGTTACTTCAAACTAAAGTAAGATACATTATAATGATCAACCTCATATATTTATCTCGAAAATGACAGAAACTTAAAACCATCGGACTAGGTAATTGTAATGCAATGTATCAGTCCGCGGGCCTGGGAAGCTACTATAGTTCCCCATTGAAGTGGAGTGTATCCCTCCGCGTGTCAAACAGGCCGTATTCGATTATGACGTTCCGGACCATTCGGGTCATCCGAGACGTCAGGATTTCAAATCGAACACCGCGAGGTGAACCTAAAAATACACGGGCCGTGTGCAAAACGACCCGACCCCAGTGCCGCACATCTTGGCTCGGTTTGGCTAGGATCGATGACGTCCCATTTGTGCTGGTACCTGTAGGATAACACCTACCAGTTACATGTTTTTTAAATGTTTGTTTGTTTGTAATAACTCCAGATTAATGAAATGGACATATATCTAAAGTATGCAATCATAAAATACTTTAAATCCTATTGCGCTGTAGTTATATTGGATTTGGATTAAGCCACCATTTTTTCCACCCCGAGCGTATTCGTTTATTCAACCCGAGTGTGTAGGATCTGCGCATGCGCCAAAAAGTGGTTCGGATGACCCGAGTTGTTTAATCGAATACTGACACATTGAGCACCCCACTCTTTAGCAACAACAACATGACTAAACAACAACAACATGACTAAAGCACACCACCACCATCTACTTCTGACAACTCTACACCAGGAGCATCAACACATGAGGCACTAAGCTGCGCATGCGCATAAACCACATCCGGTTTCTGTATTTCCCCCAGAACTACCCACTTACCCCGTGTGAAGCCTGCTCCCTACAGACGTGATGTACAGTTCAATGATTCACTTCGCATCAAATATTCACCATCCGAGTCATCTTTGAAAGAGGGGAGATGTTGTATCGAGTACGCGATGTAAGCATCATTATTTACATGGATTACAATCGGGCTTATATAAGTTTGCCTCAGTGGGGTTTTTCATCCTATCAACAGCTAAGGCGTATTAGAATGGAGCTGTTGATTCAAGCAGCTCCTGCTTTAAATTATTCGTAAGTGAAAACGTCCAATCATATTGTCGGAAATAACAACATAACCTTGAACAAACAGGGGTGGGTGTGTGGGTTGGGTTGTGGGTTGTGGGTTGGATTTCGGGTGGGGGCCGGGGCAGCTACCAATAGAATGCCTGACAGACCAGGAGCAGGTGGTGGTACGCGTGATAACCGGATATCTGACCACAAATTGGTACTGGCGTTCTGTGAGGTTGGTTGGTTGTTGGAGTTTTACGTCCTGGCAACATCTAAGGTCATATCAGGATGGACACCGACTTGTGCCAGTGCATACTCATGGTGATGTTATCATGCTACCCCACTGGGAAATCAGGCCGCTGGCACCATGACCCGATATCTCACGAAGTCACATTATCCTGACACTGAGCTAACATATCCTTGCCCTATCCTATTAATGCTGAACACTAGGAAGCGGCAAGTATCAATTAGTTTCACTTGGTCGGGAACTGAACTCCCGATCTCCAGCATGCGAGGCCTCCGCTTTACCGTTTCGGCCATGCCGCCCGATGGAGGGGCGTCAGCTTCTATTTGCTCTAACGAGGGAACAATCCCCGTCCGAGTTAAACCAAAACTCACCAAAGTGGCACTTGTTGCCCCCTTGCCTGGAGCCCTGCATTGCATCTCACCAGGACAGAGCAATGTATTCTTGTTCAGTGCCAAGATAATGTGACTGAGTAAATATCGGATCAGTATGTTACGGACATGGTATCCCTTTGGAGCAACACTATACAAACTTCATGAGTGTCTGCTGCCACAAATCGGTACCCATCCTGCTATAGCTTTAGCTGTTACTAGGAAATACAAACAGAAGGCACCAGAAGCCAAAGCTCTGACAAGACTTGGATGTTATTAATCTTGAACCATTTGAGATTCACAGAATGCTCATGTAGCTGGTTCCAAGATGAACCATGCCAGTGAGGAACAGGGTACAATATTAAATCAAATGCCACCAAGCAGATGTAGACAAACACGCATATCTAGATTAATGCCTTGCATGTCTTTTAATGGATTAAAGACAGGCACCCACCCATCTCATCCGATCTTGTCTTCCTGTTCCATTATGTGAATATTAAATACTGACAAAGTGCTGTGTAAAAAACAAATACTCTGAAGTTGTGATGGTCAGAAGACAACTAACTATCACTACAGTAAACACAGCACCATGTTCTGAAGAATAACAATTTTAAAGCGACAACCAAATAATTTGAGAAAAAAGCGATGACGACTGCGGTTCGCTTTCGGAGATCATTCAGCCGTGAATTAAAGCTGCATAGTCAAATAAAAACATCAAATTGTCAAAACCAAAACAATTATCTAGATTTAATATGACCTATCTAATTTAGATACTGGTACACTTAATAAGCATTTGTCGCCACCTAGAAGGGAATACTGAGGCCATTGAATAGAACCTATTACTGCAGAAGCCTATGGTGTCAGAGTTTTGGCATGTGTGCCAAAACAAATGTTGCATGTTTGCACTTCAAATATCTCAAAAGTTAGTGATTTAAAATAAAAGTTACTTCAAATTGAAGTAAGGTAAGCTATAATGATCAACGTAATATATTTATCTAAGAAAATGACAGAAACTCAAAACCATCGGCACTCATGGCAACTTTATAGTGCTGCCCCACTGGGAAATCAGGCCACTGGCACTGTGACCTGATATCCCACTCAGTTACATTATCCTGACACTGAGCTAACCAGTCCTTGCCCTATCCTATTAATGCCGAGCACCAGTCTAGGAAGCGACAAGTATCAATTTTAAAGTCATTGGTTTGACTCGACTGGGAACCAAACTCTCGACCTCCACACGGTGAACAGGGATGAGGACTGACTGTTAATTCAGCAGGGAGGGATGTATCCTATCAAGGAACTGTCTTGGGCGGTTTTCTACACTAAATACATGATTCCCTCAAACATTTGCAGAAACCTGATGATGGTCTCTAAAAGGACATTCTGGTTGAAGAGTTCCAGGCCAGGCAGAACATCCAATTTGGATTTCCACCGCTGTGTATAACTTACATGTCATCAAAGGCCAGTTGCTCTCATACCATGTCTATGTGGTGTGGGAGGTTAAAAAACCTTCGGTCGGTAAAAATGTAGACTTGGGCTTTCCATCGACCAACTGTCTAATGGTGAAAACAAGACTATTCAGACTTATCCATGATAGGCAGTATAAATCTTCAAGAACAAAAAGGCAATTACAGTCATCACCCCCGTAGCCATCCTGCAGATCGCGTCAGTAATTGTAACTACCCATTTACTTTAGTCTGACATTAAAGTTGCACAACCGATGGCTTTTAATTTCTGTAATTCTTTTTAGCTAAATATATTAGGTTCATTGGTATGGTCTACCTTACTTTATTTTGGAATACCTTTGTTTTAAAAAGACTAACCTCGGAGATATTTGAAGTGCAAACATGCCAAATTAATTCTGGTAAGCATGCCAATATTCTACCACAGGCTTCTGCAGTAGCATAATCTATTAAATGTCCTTTCAATGTGGCGATACATGTATAATAAGCGCACCAGTATCTAAGTTAGATATGTAGAATGAAAACTTGATAATTGTTTTGGGTTTGAAAATTTGATATTTTGTTCGGACTATACAACTTTGAATTGACTTAGTTTTGCAACAAAATAATATTCAATAAGTCCATCAGTATCTAAATTGGACATGCACTTTCAAATCTAGATGAGTGATTTGCTTTTGAAAATTTGCTGCTCTTATCAAACTATGCAACTTTAATATAAAAATACTTGTGGGGTATTGTCATACGGGACGCTACAGCACCGACACCACGTGACTGGCTGACGTCATAACATGATGCCATCACCAACCTCATACACACAGGCGGTTCGGTCATGGGAAATGCGCTCCCCGCAACAACGACCAGAAACCTTGTGAGATGTGTAACTCACCCCTTTTAAACAAAAACTAAGCTAGCCTACCCAACATAACTTTGTTTGTCAGAAAACCTCAAATCATCAGATGACCAAAATAAGTGTGAGGCGCCTGAATTATTGATTGTGTTGATTTACTTACATTAAAGCCAATCAAACTGAACGACCTACACCGGTGTAACGATTTCAACTTCCCCCTTCCCAAGTTCCCCCCCCCCCCCCGGGAATCTGAAAACGTTTTTAACTTCCCTCCGGGGAAATTAAAAAGTTTTCAGATTCCTGGGGGGGGGGACTTAAAAACAGTTTTCAGATTCCTCCCCCTATTTTCAAATTACCCCCTCCGGGAATTTTTATTTTATTTTTAAATTTTAAAAAACGTTTTAAATTTCAGACCTATAATATTTTTGTCTTAACCATCTTGGAGACTTTTTGTGTCATTTGTGGTTAAATATGTTTTATTGTACTAGTAATAATTTCCATTATGCTATTCTCTGTATATTATAATATTTGTCATGAAAAATAACAAAAAATAACAAAAAATAAAGAGAATTCCCCAAAAATGGGGGGGGGGGGAAGTTAAGACGAGGGAGGGAATTTGAAAACGTTTTCAAATTCCCCTTGGAGGAATTTGAAAACGTTTTCAAATTCCCGGGGGGGACTTGAATATGGGGGGAATTTGAAATCTTTACACCGGGACATCAGTGGAAAAAGAAACAAAGTCCTGCACCTTTGTTAGTTACGTTCTAACTTTACTGAACATATCACTTGCAGTCCAAACACAACTCTAATGTCATCATATTTCAAACTCCTTTACATTTTAGCATGCTTTTGAACTTGTAACAATCTCGATCCGTTTCCAATAGATTGTAAGGAAAGCCGGCAAGTTATTGCCAAACAGAATCTGTGATGGGTTCAACGTTCTGCCGTGGATATGACAAGGTCAAGGCGGTGAGTCAGCATTGTATGGGGAGTCCTTGCAGACAACAAGGCATTATGCTGCACATCTTGCAATTCTCTGCAGGCAATCTTTGCAGATCATCCGCTTTGCAGATTCTCTGCTCTGCTGTGCCGATGATTCTTGCAACAGAAACATAACCCAAAACGCATTACATAATGCGACGCACATGTATGTTATCTTGTGAGTTCGACCACATGCTCTTTAGAAATAATTGACAAAAGAAATACCTTCATTTAGATTATGCTGATCACTACACTACCCATTGTCGCAAAATAAAACAAAATCCATTGTCGCAAAAGGGGAGGAACATCCATTGTTGCACAAATAGGTCAAATTTGCTGCTGCTGAGACAAAATCCATTGTCGAAAAGAGGAGGAAAATCCAGTCGCACAATTTGGTCAAATTTCCTGATGCTGGCTAGACGGAGGTGCACCTGACCTCAATCTTCTCATCGCTCGACGTGCTGCTGCGTGCGCAGAAAAGGGACGGGTGGCTGCGGCTCTTGCGGCCTTTCCTCCCAAGGTAGCGCTCCACCGAGAAGCGGCGGTGCCCCTGGGCCGGTTCGTTGTACCCGCGCCGGTTTCCGGCAGAGCGGGCCGGGTCACCGCCCACCGACCCCCCGACCGATCCGCCGACCGACCCGCCGACCGACCCGGCGCCCGACCCGCCGCCCGACCCGCCGACCGACCCGGCGACCGACCCGGCGCCCGACCCGCCGCCCGACCCGCCGCGCGGCTCCTCCTGGATTTCATGCAGCGGCTCGCACTGCTCGGCGTCCAGGCGCTGATGCCCGGCGCCCGGCTCCCCCCTGCCGGGACCTGGCCGGTACAGGCCGCCTCGCGTCTTGTAGGACGACGGGAACAGGTTGCAGCGCCACCGCCACGAGTTGAGCGCCGCCGCTGGTTCCCGGCAGATGGCGTGCTCCGCGGTGAGGCCAGCGTTCGCCCGGACGGTGCAACACTTGCCGCATCTGCTTGCGCTTGCAGTCCGCTGGTTCCGGGGCTGACCGGCTTGCACGGTGCCGTGACTGCCGCCCGCCCCGCCTGGAACAGCAAACATAGAGTGACCAATAGACAACGCCAGTTAAACTGAAAAGTACCCAAATAGAGTGGTTCCAGATTCTGCCGATAGATGTCACTAGCATAACTGGTAGGGTCTATTAAATGTCGCGCCAACATGCACCTCTAATTTGAGAACAAAACTAGGTTGGTTGGTTATTGGAGTTTTATGCCCCGGCAACATCTAAGGTCATATCAGGATAGGTACTGACCGACTTGTGACAGTGCGCACTCATGGTGACATTATAGTGCTGCCCCACTGGGAGACCAGGCTACCAGTATCAAGACCTGATATCCCACTCAGTCACATTATCCTGATACTGAGCCAACCAGTCCTTGCCATATCCTAATAATGCCAGGCACATGGCTCGGAACTGACAAGTATACATTTTAAAGTCATTGGTTTGACTTGACCAGGGTTGGAATCTCACGATCTACCAAAATGGGAGGCGGGCGCACAACTCATTCGGCCATATCAGGACAGGATTATGACTAATGCCACTGGCACAAATCCATGGTATCCTTCTGTCACATTATGATACTATTGAGTCAACTCTTTGTGGCTCTATAGTGCTGCATCATTGTGATACAATACCACCAGTACCCTTATCAGATTATGTTTGCACTGAACAAAGTAATCATCCTATTATAATAATGTCGAGTGCAAAATAATGTAGCGAGTCAACCCGAAATCTGACAAAATTGATACTTGTCACTCCCTAGCCTGGCACTCCGTATTAATAGGATAGGACAAGGACTTGTTAGCTCAGCATTAATGTGATTGAGTGGGATATCGGGTCAGCCATATCTCCCAGTGAGGCAGCACTATAAAGTCATAAAGTTGCCATGAGTGCATACTGTCAAAAGTCGGTACCCATCCTGATATGACTTTAGATGTTGCTAAGACGTAAAACCACAATAAACAAACCAACTCAGCGCGGAACATTGCACGACGAGCTTTCGGACACAGAACAGTGGAATGAAGCAGAACTTGTCCGCAGCTAAATGGTTTCCTGTTTAATTAACAATTGTAAAATAAGAAATTAAATAAATAAAAAACCCAGGAAGGATCCATTCGGGAAGCGAATAGCAGCATTAAGCTCTTTTGGTAGCATTTGAAACAAATGTGTAAATTGCAAGTGAAAACATTGCCAAGGACGAAGGATGAAAGCTTCCTCACAAATGGAAACATCAAACAAAATGAAAGCATTTAATGAAACACAAATAGGGATTGGCACAAAGTCATGAATTCATTTACACTAGATATATTTGGCTGAAAAAAATATAAACGGACTATAACGAAAATCTAATAAAGCCCACATCCTCTGAGCACTAATATTTGCTGACGAATTCATCTCTAATTGGACCCTCTTAATGTCTGACTTACACATGGAGACAATTTCGCATGAATTCAGTTAATCCGAAGCGAGCAATTTCATGGGGACGCCTATTATATCAGTAGATTGCAGATTACTTCAACTTAATTCGTCTAGCTTGAAACCTTCATTTGCTTAACAATTGATTGCATGTTTCTTGTGCTGTACATATTATATATAGAGATTAGCTAAACGAAATATAGTTGAAGTATTTCCTGTTTTATTAAAGGTTATTGCCAAGACTATATCGAGAAGAGGAGGATGAAACTATATCAGTCTACTGGTCAATCGTTATCTACGCTATGAGGTTAATGTGGTACTTTCTATTAAAGTTAAGGATTTACTTTTAATGAATTTTTGATATGTTATTAGAATTATTTTGAATTATTTTTTTGTTTACGACACCAAACACACACAACACATATATGAACCTAATGATATGGACACCCCGACACCCACACACAAATACACCCATACAGAAACACCTCCACACACACACACCCACAGCCAAACACAACTACACCAACGCACAAAGAAACCCAGAAGCACACACAAATACACCCACACCCACACACGTACGCCCACACCCACACTCAAACACAAATACACCCTCACCCACACACAAATACACCCAACACCCACACACAAATACACCCACACTCACACACACATACACCCATACACAAATACACCCAACACCCACACACAAATACACCCACACTCACACACCCATACACCCATACACCCAACACCCACACACAAATACACCCAACACCCACACACAAATGCACCCCCACCCACACACAGATACACCCTTACACAAACACACACACAGATACACCCACATCCGATCCCCACCGCGACACAAATACACTCACAACCACACACAAACACACACTCCCATACATTCATTTCCACACCCACACACAAACACTTCCACACACCCACACACACATATTCACATACACCCACACCCACACACAGACATCCACACCCACCCACACGCAACCACATACACACATGTCTACATCCAAACCCACATACAAGTACACCCACACTCACACACAAACACCCACACACAAACACCCACACACAAACACACCCGTACCTACACACACCCACACTCACACACAAACACAAACCCACATACCCCCACATCCACACCCAAACACAAGCACACCCACACACAAACACACCCACACCCACACACAAACACACCCGCACCTACACACAGCCACACCAACACACAAACACAAGTACACCCACCCACAAACACATCCACACCCACACCCAAACACGCCCGCACCTACACACAGCCGCACCCACACACAAACACAAGTACACCTACACAGAAACACACCCACACCCACACCCAAACACACCCGACCCTACACACATCCATACCCTCAAGCAAACACAAACCCACATACTCCCACACCCACACCCAAACACAAGTACACCCACACAAACACACCTACGCCCACACAAACACACCCACACACCCACACCCACACAAGCACACCCACAAACAAACATGTACACACACCTGTACATCCACACGCACACATCTATTACCCCCCACACACACACACGCCGCCCCCCCGCCCCCACCAGCACACGCACCCAGTGTGCCTGCGCCCTTGCGCTGGTTGCCGGAGTCGAGCAGGTTCTTCTCCATGCGGCCCTGACTGTTCTCCTCGGGGGTGAGGGACTCGGACCGGGAGGAGCTGGGGGGCTGACCGTTGTCGAGCGAGCAGACCCGGTGGTGGTGCGGCGGCGGGCGCGGCACCCGGGCCCGGCAGCAGGGCACAGCCGACTGGATGAAGTTGGTGCTGAAGGCCATGTAGATCCAGGGGTTGCAGCAGCTGTTAAGGCTGGCGAGCAGCAGGCAAATCACAAAGGTCGAGCCTGGAAGAATAGAGCCAGCGCTGCTTTAATTGTGGAATGTATCAATTTAATATATATGTATATATATAAATATATATATATATATACAGTAAAACCTCTCTAAATCGACCGACCTTGGGACCAACTTTAAGTGGTCCATTTAGGGAGGTGGTCGGAGTTAGAATATGGTTAAAATTGTATTGTTGGGACCCAAATAAAGCGATCAATATAGGGTAGTGGTCGGTCTGTGGAGGTGGTCGGTTAGAGAGGTTTTACTGTGTATATTATTTGGTACATTAGTTGCTGAAGCAGGGGAAATTACAATCGCGGACGATTGTTCTTCCTCATTCCACTGCTCCTTGCCCTACCCTAACAATGTCGAGCGCCAGGCTAGGAAGCAACAAATATAAATTATTAAGTCATTAGTTTGACTCGATCAAGGTTCGAACCCACGATCCCACGATCTACCAATACGGCCATCCCGTCTGATATACGTGCAGTTAAGCTGGAAAGTAGCCGACTAGAGTGGTTCCAGATTCTGCGAAGAGATATCACAAGCTTAACTGGACGGGTGTAATACATGAAGGGAGCAGCAGTGAAATTCCAGAAGAAAATACAAAATAGTTATCTCTTTTTTTAAATAGATATATTACAAAGATAAGAGTTTGAATCCTGTTGCGATATGAATATCTGAATATAATCAGGCATTTTATTATTTTTCCAAGCATTCTTTACAGAGATATAGCATGTGAAATCATAGGAAGTCAGGGAATGTATCCAACTAGAGTGGTTCCAGATTCTGCCGACAGATGTCACTAGCTTAACTGGCGGGGTCTTGTAATTGTTATCTACTCTATTTGTAATTGAGCTGATTCTGTTTGTTTGTTCATTGGGCATTAAGGGCGGTTGATGTATGGAACTCCCAACATCTCCTGACCAGCCGCTGCAGGGACAAATAATTTGCGCCTGTCTTGACATGTTCTTGCTGGTGTGAAACCTCTATTTGCTCCCCGAGAGAGTGCCGCTGGTAACATGCAAAAGCCAGCAGCACTTCAACACTTTTGCAGGCAGCTTTCAGGAAATGTAGATCCTCTATTCTCAACTGTCTTCTGGTTACAGAAAGAGAGGGCACCCTCATATCCGGTTCAAGGATACCATCAAGAGAAACCTGAAGCTGAGAGACATTAAGACCGACTCATGGATGCAACTCTCACAGCAGAGCGCTAAATGGAGAGCGGCAGTCAAGTAATGAAAGCAGTCTTTGTCGCATCGCGACCAACAGCATGATGATGATGATGATGATGATGACCGACTTGTGACAGTGCACACTCATGGCGACTTTATAGTGCTGCCCCACTGGGAAATCAGACTCACTAGAAAAAGAAATTCTCGTAATGAGTTTCCAAAGAATAGATTTAATATATATCCAAGGACATAAGTAAATAACTTCCAATGGAATAAGTATACAATAAGAAAAAAAGAAACAGTTCTAAAGCAGGAAATACTAATTAAACATATTTCATGAGAAATAATCAAATATATTTAGTAGATTTGATATAGATTGTCTATTAAGACAATTCCAATGCTCACTCTTTAGTGGTCCGATTCTTGGATACAAATTCCTTTCCACCAGGAGCAAATGGTGAACATCATGTTTCTGTTTGACATCTCTGCTTTTTGTACCAAAGTAGAGCGTCTTTGTTGAGTTTGAGAAAGTGCTCCAGTTTCTGGCAGGGTCTACATCAATCATCGTCTGTCACGTGGTTTCTTGGGGGCTAGTTTCCTGCCACAATATCCTTTTCAGATCCCGCGTTCACACTCTGATATCTCTACCAGTAATATATACCTTATATTTAATTTAAATTTAATCTAAACTAATAAACCATACTTCAATAGACCCCACCAGTTAAGCTGGAAAGTACCTGACTATTGTAGTTCCGGAATTTGCGAACAGATGTCACTCTGTCTGTCTTTCTCTCTTTGTGCATGTTCAAAACATGTAAGGCCCTGTCACACCTCACCAGATTGGGGGAAACAGACAGAAACCGAACAAAGTCCGGTTTGTGTCTGTACAAGTTTTGAACATGCACAAACCTAGGAACAGATGCCGCCGGATTGACGTCTATGGTTCTTATCCGGTTTGAGTTTGTTTCATCCGTTGGCTATCCATTCCTGTCTGTTTCCTGTCCGTTTCCTGTCCGTTTCCTATCCGTTTCCTGTCCGTTTCCTGTCCGTTTCATGTCCATTTCATGTCCGTTCGTCCAATGGCGATTGACCCGATAGCGCAAGGTTTTGGCACATTTTAATACATTTTGATACTTATCACCACCGGACTAGACAATTCTGTCGGTTGCTCAATCCGGCGAGGTGTGACAGCCGCCCGGACACAAACCGGACTTTGTTCGGTTTCTGTCCGTTTCTCCCAATCCGGTGAGGTGTGACACGTCCTTTAAATACATGTAGTGAGGCTAGATATGCCCGCTCTGCAACTAGACTAACCCGGTCTTTCTCCCTATCTCCCTCTCTCCCTCCCTCTCTCCCTCCCTCTCTCCCTCTCCTTCTCTCACTTCCTTCCCCCTATCCCCCACTCCCTCCCTCCCCTTTCTCCCTCGCTCCCCGTCCTCTCTCCCGTTCTCCCTTTCTCCCTTCCTCCTCCTCCCTCTTCGTCCCTCCTCGCCCCTCTTGGTCCCTCTTCGTCTCTCTCTCTTCGTCTCTGTCTCTCTTCGTCTCTGTCTCTCTTCATCTCTGTCTCTCTTCATCTCTGTCTCTCTTCGTCTGTCTCTATTCGTCTCTGTCTCTAGTTGTCTCTGCCTCTCTTCATCTCTGCCCCTCTTCATCTCTGTCTCTTCGTCTCTGTCTCTCTTCGTATTCTGTTACGGTAGTGCACACACATCTGAAGAATTAAACGCATTTGCGTAGCTCTTCTATTTTACAGGGTACTTATCGGTTTGTGTGATCATCAGTGTTGTATCTGTTGGCGCTGATGCACTCCGACACTTTAGCTGCTACTTTGTTGGCGAATGCTTGTATGTCGTATACTCCATCGCATAGGCCGTATACGTAGCATGCCATGCACCTCCCCTTCCTTAGTTTGTGAACATTAATTTGCGTTGTACCGGAAGTTATTCATTAACTTTGTTTATGTTTATGTCTGACGTCTGCCTCATATCAGCATCCATGAACATCTACTATCCTACTCATACTTATGCTATGGATTTGATGGGGTTCGCATGAATATTTGTTAGTGCTTACCTCAAGTTTTGTATTTGTTAATCCATCTCCTATTGTTTTAATTTGTTAATTTATTTGATTTTAACCTGTTCAGGATTTTTCCCGATTTGACGCTTATTTTGTTTACCTAGATTCTACACCCATTCAGATATATATACTAGGCTAATGATTATAGTGCATTCCCGAAGGCACACTGCCAGACCGTTCCGGATCAAAGCAGACTAATGCAGTGTGAACCAGAAGGTACTGGCCAAATCGCGGCTTATCTTCGCTCCAGAGACTCAGGGGGTGCCAGAGAAGGGCGGCACTGAAGCGCCACCTATGGATACAACTGAGAACATACTGTAGTGGTTTGCAGTGACCTCTCGGGCAAGGAACCAAATAGACAGGTAGGTGTGGGTAGGGTGACGACATCAGGGAGCCTAGGTGGTGTAATGGTTAGTACACTTGCCTGAGATGTGGGTTCGATTCTCGCTCGATCCACAATATTTCATCATCTTCATCACCCACCCATGACACTGGTTGCCGTGACTATGATCCTGTACAAGCTCCGCACTGTATGGTTATTGCACCTGGCCTGTGTATGTATATGTAAGTGCATTGTCTGTATGTATCAGCTGTGTATGTAATTGTAAGCAATAAATGACCATTTAAATTTGTTTGTTGTTGTTTTACGTCATAGCAACATCTAAGGTCATATCAGGACGGGACCATTTAAAAGACTTACAATTTCAGAGCAATGAGTGTAGTAGTCTGCACTGACTTCTCAGGCAAGGAGCCACATAGACAGGTAGGCGTGGGTAGGGTGGTGACATCAGGGAGCATAGGTGGTGTAATGGTGATTACACTGGCCTGGAATGCAAGAGATGTGGGTTCGAGTTCCGTTCTAGCCGCAATATTTCCCATTTTCATCGCCCCCCACGACAATGCAATGAGACGACCACATCCACCTCAACCCACCACAGGTGTAGGCGTAATTAGAGCCCAGACCCTGCCCTGCCTAATTACCTACTACATTCATTCAAATAAATCTCTAATTGCCACAACACACTAATCATTTGCAGCCTGGTACTTGCAGGAGAACAGAACCACCCAAACGCATTGATTTGGTTGTTGGGGTTTTACATCCTGGTAACATCTGAAGTCATATCAGGACGGGTACTGACATGTCACAGTGCACACTCATGGGGACTTTATAGTGCTGCCCCACTGGGAGAACAGGCTGTCATGGCCTGATATCCCACTTAGCCACATTATCCTGACACTGAGCAAACCAGCCGAGCGCCAGGCTAGGGAGCAACAAGTATTCATTTTTAAGTTATTGATTTGACTCAACTGGGGTTCTAACTCATGATCTAGCAAAACATGCGCATTGAAGTTGGCTATTTATATTATATTTCTTATCTAGACATTATGCTCAGCAAGCTAAGTGACATACACCACTCAATTTAGCAACAAAATCATATTAAATCACCGGAAGTACCGTAAATGCTGCATTCAACTACGTCAGACTGTCCAGATATGACCTTAGATGTCATTAGAACCTAAAACCCCAATAAACCAAATCAATTTTTTTTCGGAATTTTGCAAGTTGTCATTGAATTAACCTGAAAGAGAAGTGAAGTATTATAGGCGTGATTAATCATTTCATTCCATTGATCTTCTATTGATTAAGTAAGGGGTAGTTCAAACATGGACAATTTAATGACACCTCATCGCACATTGATTTTTGTCATCGGCTATTGGACGTCAAACATATGGTCATTCTGACATATTTCTTTGGAGGAAACCTGCTGCCGCCACATAGGCCACTCTTTCCGATAAGCAGTAAGGGGTCTTTTATATGCACTTTCCCACAGATGGGACAGCACATATCACAGCCTTTGATGAACCAGTTGTGGACCACTGGTTGGAACGGAAAATAGCCCAAACTGCAAATGAATCCACTGAGCAGGATTCGATCGGATGACACAAACCTTCACAGGTGGACACTCTACCATCTAAGCTATGTCCTGCTCCCCCAGACACATAATCATACGCAACGATTACAGAAACCCAGCCCTTCTGCAGCCTCTAATTATTCCCGCTAAACCTGAGTTGCACCTTTCCGCTACACGATTGGTCTCTAGTTGGGTTGGTTGGTTGTTCGAGCTTTGTGTTCTGGCAACATCTAAGGTCATATCAGGACAAGTACTGACTTGTGACAGTGCACACTCATGACAACTTTATCATGCTGTCCCAGCACCATGACCTGATATCCCACTCAGTCACATTATCCTGACACTGAGCCAAATAGTCATTGACCTATCCTAATAATGGCGAGCGTCTGGCTAGGAAGCAACAAGTATAAATTTGGAAGTCATTGGTTTGACTTGACTAGGGTTCGAACCCGTCGGTTTGAATTCGAATCCCACGATCTGTCAAAATGGAACATTTTGTTTGTTTGTTGTTGTTTTACGTTCTAGCAACATCTAAGGTCATATAAGGACGGGTACCGACTTGTGACAGTGTGCACTCATGGTGACTTCATAGTGCTGTCCCACTGGGATACCAGGACACCAGCACCATGACCTGATATCCCACTCAGTCACATTATCCTGACATTGAGCCAACCAGTTCTTGCCCTATCCCATTTATGCCGAGCACCTGGCTAGGAAGCGACAAGTATACATTTTTAAGTCATTGGTTTGACTCGACCAGGGTTCGAACCAGCAATCCCATGATCTACCAACACGGGAGATGGTCGCTCTAACTCATTCGGCCATCTCGTCATGTCCCTCTTGTTGGGTTAGATCAGCAACACAATGAGGCGAAACACAGTAACATAAGCAGACCACTGTTTTGGTTGGTTGGATGTTGGAGCTTTAAGCCCCTGTCACACCTCACCAGATTGGGGGAAATGGACAGAAACCGAACAAAGTCCGTTTTGTGTCCGTACAAGTTTTGAACATGCACAAAACTAGGAACGGATGCCGCCGGACTGACGTCTACGGTTCTTGTCCGATTTGAGTTTGTTTCGATCGTAGGTGTGTGAGTTTAATTAGATCATCCCCACGTTGATAATCGTAGGTGTGTGTTTAATTAGCTTATCCCCACAGTTGATGATCGTAGGTGTGTGTGTTTAATTAGCTCATCCCCACAGTTGATGATCGTAGGTGTGTGAGTTTGATTAGCTCATCCCCACAGTTGATGATCGTAGGTGTGTGTTTAATTAGCTTATCCCCACAGTTGATGATCGTAGGTGTGTGTGTTTAATTAGCTCATCCCCACAGTTGATGATCGTAGGTGTGTGAGTTTGATTAGCTCATCCCCACAGTTGATGATCGTAGGTGTGTGAGTTTAATTAGCTCATCCCCACAGTTGATGATCGTAGGTGTGTGAGTTTAATTAGCTCATCCCCACAGTTGATGATCCTAGGTGTGTGAGTTCAATTAGCTCATCCCCACAGTTGATGATCGTAGGTGTGTGAGTTTAATTAGCTCATCCGACAGTTGATGATCGTAGGTGTGTGAGTTTAATTAGCTCATCCCCACAGTTGATGATCGTATGTGTGTGAGTTTAATTAGCTCCCACACAGTTGATGATCATAGGTGTGAGTTTATTAGCTCATCCCCCAGTTGATGTCGTAGGTGTGTGAGTTTAATTAGCTCATCCCCACAGTTGATGATCGTAGGTGTGTGAGTTTAATTAAGCTCATCCCCACGTTGATGATCATGGTGTGTGAGTTTAATTAGCTCCCCCACCGTTGATAATCGTAGGTGTGTGTTTATTAGCTTATCCTCACATTTGATGATCGTATGTGTGTGGTTTAACTTAACTCATCCCCACAGTTGATGATTGTAGGTGTGTGAGTTTAATTAGCTTATCCCCACAGTTGATGATCGTATGTGTGTGAGTTTAATTAGTCATCCCACAGTTGATGATCATATGTGTGTGAGTTTAATTAGCTCATCCCCACAGTTGATGATCGTAGGTGTGTGAGTTTAATTAGCTCATCCCCACAGTTGATGATCGTACGTGTGTGAGTTTAATTAGCTCATCCCCACAGTTGATGATCGTTGGTGTGTGAGTTTAATTAGCTCATCCCCATGTTGATAATCGTAGGTGTGTGTGTTTAATTAGCTTATCCCCACAGTTGATGATTGTATGTGTGTGAGTTTAATTAGCTCATCCCCACAGTTGATGATCATAGGTGTGTGAGTTTAATTAGCTCATCCCCACAGTTTATGATCGTAGGTGTGTGAGTTTAATTAGCTCATCCCCACAGTTGATGATCGTAGGTGTGTGAGTTTAATTAGCTCATCCCCACAGTTGATGATCGTAGGTGTGTGAGTTTAATTAACTCAGGCCCACAGTTGATGATTGTAGGTGTGTGAGTTTAATTAGCTCAGCCCCACAGTTGATGATCGTAGGTGTGTGAGTTTAATTAGCTCATCCCCACAGTTGATGATCGTAGGTGTGTGAGTTTAATTAGCTCAGCCCCACAGTTGATGATCGTAGGTGTGTGAGTTTAATTAGCTCATCCCCACAGTTGATGATGGTAGGTGTGTGAGTTTAATTAGCTCATCCCCACAGTTGATGATCGTAGGTGTGTGAGTTTAATTAGCTCATCCCCACAGTTGATGATCGTAGGTGTGTGAGTTTAATTAGCTCATCCCCACAGTTGATGATCGTAGGTGTGTGAGTTTAATTAGCTCATCCCCACAGTTGATGATCGTAGGTGTGTGAGTTTAATTAGCTCATCCCCACCATTGATAATCGTAGGTGTGTGTTTAATTAGCTTATCCTCACATTTGATGATCGTATGTGTGTGAGTTTAATTAACTCATCCAACAGGTGATGATCGTAGGTGTGTGAGTTTAATTAGCTCATCCCCACAGTTGATGATCATAGGTGTGTGAGTTTAATTAGCTCATCCGACAGTTGATGATCGTAGGTGTGTGAGTTTAATTAGCTCATCCCCACAGTTGATGATCGTATGTGTGTGAGTTTAATTAGCTCATCCACACAGTTGATGATCATAGGTGTGTGAGTTTAATTAGCTCATCCCCACAGTTGATGATCGTAGGTGTGTGAGTTTAATTAGCTCATCCCCACAGTTGATGATCGTAGGTGTGTGAGTTTAATTAGCTCATCCCCACAGTTGATGATCATAGGTGTGTGAGTTTAATTAGCTCATCCCCACCGTTGATAATCGTAGGTGTGTGTTTAATTAGCTTATCCTCACATTTGATGATCGTATGTGTGTGAGTTTAATTAACTCATCCCCACAGTTGATGATTGTAGGTGTGTGAGTTTAATTAGCTTATCCCCACAGTTGATGATCGTATGTGTGTGAGTTTAATTAGCTCATCCCCACAGTTGATGATCATATGTGTGTGAGTTTAATTAGCTCATCCCCACAGTTGATGATCGTAGGTGTGTGAGTTTAATTAGCTCATCCCCACAGTTGATGATCGTACGTGTGTGAGTTTAATTAGCTCATCCCACAGTTGATGATCGTTGGTGTGTGAGTTTAATTAGCTCATCCCCATGTTGATAATCGTAGGTGTGTGTTTAATTAGCTTATCCCCACAGTTGATGATTGTATGTGTGTGAGTTTAATTAGCTCATCCCCACAGTTGATGATCATAGGTGTGTGAGTTTAATTAGCTCATCCCCACAGTTTATGATCGTAGGTGTGTGAGTTTAATTAGCTCATCCCCACAGTTGATGATCGTAGGTGTGTGAGTTTAATTAGCTCATCCCCACAGTTGATGATCGTAGGTGTGTGAGTTTAATTAACTCAGGCCCACAGTTGATGATTGTAGGTGTGTGAGTTTAATTAGCTCAGCCCCACAGTTGATGATCGTAGGTGTGTGAGTTTAATTAGCTCATCCCCACAGTTGATGATCGTAGGTGTGTGAGTTTAATTAGCTCAGCCCCACAGTTGATGATCGTAGGTGTGTGAGTTTAATTAGCTCATCCCCACAGTTGATGATCGTAGGTGTGTGAGTTTAATTAGCTCATCCCCACAGTTGATGATCGTAGGTGTGTGGGTTTAATTAGCTCATCCCCACAGTTGATGATCGTAGGTGTGTGAGTTTAATTAACTCAGGCCCACAGTTGATGATTGTAGGTGTGTGAGTTTAATTAGCTCAGCCCCACAGTTGATGATCGTAGGTGTGTGAGTTTAATTAGCTCAGCCCCACAGTTGATCATCGTAGGTGTGAGTGAGTTGGTCGACTGGGACCAGCATTCCCCTCCCGCACCCCTCACACCCTACAAAGGATGAATGGAATAGATCAATAGGTGTAAGCAATCATGCGTGACGCCTTTAATACAGGTGCACTAGAGATGGCTCCGGCAGCCATTGATCACTGGCAACGTCCACTCCTGGTACCCGATACAATGCGCAGTGAGGCGGCAAAACCCACCAACGCAAAACCAGGCTCACAGGTTGGTTGGTTGTTGGTGTTTGACGTCCTGGCAACATCTAAGGTCATATCAGGATAGGCACCCACTTGTGACAGTGCGCACTCATGGGAACTTTATAGTGCTGTCCCACTGGGAAATCAGGTGGCTGGCAACATGACCAGATATCCCATTCAGTCACATTATCCTGACACTGAGCTAACCAGTTCTTGCCATATCCTAATAATGTCGAGCGCCAGGCTAGGAAGCAACATGTATCAATTTTAAGGTAATTGATTTGACTAGATAGGGAACCAAACTCGCGACCTTCCGCATGCGAGGCCCGCCCTCTAACCATTAGGCCACCGCGCCCGCAGGTGATGAACTCACTTTAATTTGAAATCAAGTCGCTTTGCAAATGCAGTTTTTTAGATTGTCCGTTGCTCTGTTACAGCCATTGATTAAAGGTGCAAAGTCTTGAATTTCCGTCACTTTTCTGAGATGAATATATTAAAATGATTGTCATAATCTATGTCACTTTAGTTCGAAGTAATCTTTTTCTTCGATGGATATGGTTTGAAATATTTAAAGTGCAACCATGTAAAATTAGTTTTGGCAAGTATGCCAAATCTGATACTATAGACTTCAGCAGTAACAGGTTCTATTATATTGCATCAATATTCCCTTCTATATGGCAACAACTGTTTAATAAGTGCATCAATATCTAAGTTAGATATATAGAATCAAATCTAGCTAATTGTTTTGAAAATGTTGTCTTCAGCGGACTATGGAGCCTTAATTTGAAGTTAACTCACTTTGCAGTTTTTTCAATTTCCTTTGTTTTATTACACCTGATGATAACTTACCAAAATGATACTTATCACTACCTGGCCTAGCTCTCGGCATTATTAGGATAGGGCAAGGACTGGTTAGCTCAGTGTCTGGATAATGTGACTGAATGGAAAATCGGGTCATGGTGCCAATGGCCTGGTCTCCCCGTGGGGCAGCAGTACTAAAGTCGCCATGAGTTCGCACTGTCACAGGTCTGTACCCATCCTGCTATGACCTTAAATGTTGCCAGGATGCAAAACCCGAACAAACAAACTACCTAATATGATGGCAGTCACCGGGTCTAATGACTGAAGCGGAGATCCCAGAACGAGGTTATAGCTGGGTTCTCTGGAATACTGGGTACGCCCTAGCATCTGAGACTACCATCGTCTGTGCTCACATTCTTCTGAGGAAGAATCCAAAAGATTTGGTTTGTTGTTGGAGTATTACATCCTGGCAACATCTAAGGTCATATCAGGACGGGTACCAACTTGTGACAATGCGCACTCATAGCGACATTATAGTCATTGCCCCACTGTGAGACTCGGCTGCCATCACCATGACGTTATCCTGACACTTAGCTAACCAGTCCTTGCCCTATCCTATTAATGCTGAGTGCCAGGCTAGGAAGCGACAAGTATCAATTTTGCAAGTCATTGGTTTGACTGAGGATTTGGTCAAGCAAGTCAGTAGACGTGGATTTTGTCAGGCAAGTCTGTAGACATGGATTTGGTCAGGCAAGTCTGTAGACATGGATTTGGTCAGGCAAGTCTGTAGACGTGGATTTGGTCAGGCAAGTCTGTAGATGTGGATTTGGTCAGGCAAGTCTGTATACATGGATTTGGTCAGGCAAGTCTGTAGATGTGGATTTGGTCAGGCAAGTCTGTAGATCTGGATTTGGGCAGGCAAGTCTGTAGACATGGATTTGGTCAGGCAAGTCTGTAGAAGTGGATTTGGTCAGGCAAGTCTGTAGACGTGGATTTGGTAAGGCAAGTCTGTAGACGTGGAACAGTTTGATTCACATTCCACCCAATCTGTGTGAAATCTAGGGTGAGTGCGATGCTCGGTCTGTTCACCTATTAACCAACAACACTGACCAATCGGAGTAATGACTGACATTCAGTGATTCACAGGCTAACTGACTAAATCCTTCTATGGCGGTTTAGGCCTAATTCTCATTCAACTACAATGTTGTGGTGATAACCGCACAGACTAAGGCTAAGAGCAAGTAGTTAGAACAGCTAAAGCAATTGGACAAGGGATGTTTGTTTATTATATGTTCACTGGGACGAGGTGACATCACTCGTTAAAATGGTGTAAATCTGATTAGATCCACCTTTTGCGGTTTAGACAGTTGACCTAATTCTCACTGAACTCCAATGTTGCAGGGATACCCACACAGACCAAGGCTAAGTAGTTAGAACAACTAAAGCTATTGGACAAGGGATGTTCATTCATTATATAAGGTTCCCCGGAGGGGGTGACATCACAAGTTAAAATTGTTGAAAGCTTCAGTGTGACTCGGCCGAGGGTTGATCCTGCTCCCTCCTCATGCGCAGGAAACTGCCTTTCTACCCGGGAAACCATTATGTCTCAATTTGTCTAAAAACATCTGCACCGACAACTTACAGGACTCCCAGGTGATCAATAATTTGTTTGTTTGTTCAATGACCCCCCACCCCGCCCGGCATAAAAAGTAAACATTGACTATTAAAGGTCATAGAGTGCTTAAACATATCTGAGTAAGAAATTACATTTCAAACAGGTAAAATAGAGCACAGAAATATATGCCAAAAGAGCATACAACCGTGGTAAAATCACAAGTGGTATATAATACATCAACTCAACAGTAAAAGACTTTTCAAGTTAAAAGTGGAAAATGAAGTTTGGGTAAAACCAGATTCCCCCCAAAATTACCACACTGGCTATTATTCGCAGAGCTGTTCTGCGAATAATAGCCACCAATACTGTTATTCGCAGAGTGGATCTGTGAAGAATAACCACCAATACTGTTATTCGCAGAGCTGCTATGTGAATAATAGCAACCAATACTCTTATTCGCAGAGCTGCTCTGCGAATAATAGAAACCAATACTGTTATTTGCTGAGCTGCTCTGCGAATAATAACCACCAATACTGTTATTCGCAGAGCTGCAATGTGAATAATAGCAACCAATACTCTTATTCGCATAGCTGCTGTGCGAATAATAGAAACCAATACTGTTATTTGCTGAACTGCTCTGCGAATAATAACCACCAATACTGTTATACGCAGAGCTGTTCTGCGAATAATAACCACCAGTGCACCACTACTGTTATTCACAGAGCTGCGCATGCGCTGAAAACGGCGTCGACATTAAAACAAATGCCCGCGGCCATTGAGTCTGCCGATACGCAAAACTTAGATTGTATTCTAAATTAATAGAAGTATGTATAAATTATAATTATTATGCTAGTTCGCAGGGCAAAGCAGCTCTGTAAATAATAATAATTCTTCTGCTAATTCGCAGAGCAGCTCTGCGAATAGCCTCGTCCAAAAATTAATAATGAGTTGCAGATGGAAATACAATTCCTTAAATATGGAGATCCTGATCCCTCCCGATTGGGATAATTGAAACAAATTTGCAACCTGTTATTCTCTGCTGTATGCGCTTGCGCAAGTAAATCCCCTAACCCCATCGTATTTCCGGTTCCGGTGACTGATAAATAATACTTACTCGTGCCCAGATATCCCGAGATAAAAGATTCACCCTGTCCTTGCAGTAGGGGTGAAAACCAATCCATTAGAAAAAGTGATATAATTAAATGAAACGAGCAGATAAATTCTTAATTCAAAATTCTTAATTCTTAATTCAAGAAGCCAAATATATTCTTCACACATATCTTAAGGGGCTGTCACATTAGGGTTTTTTGCGGGAGCGTATGGCGGCGTAGGCGCATTACGTCATATACGTCGGCATACGCTGTATACGCTACTCATACGCTACGCATACGCTACTCATACGCTACTCATACACCGCCAGATGCCGCCAGATGCTGGCTTATGAGGCATACGCCGCCATACGCTTTCATAAATCCGTCCGTCCACATTTTTGTGTGCATGCTCAAAAAATCTCAACCTATGAGAGCGTATGGCCCATACGCTACTCATACGCTCCTCATACGCCGGCATACGCTCCCCGTACGCTAGGGGTATGCTGGCATAGGTTTTTCATACGCTCAACTTGTGTCACCTGCGTATCTCTAGCGTATCTCTAGCGTATGTAGTGTACGCATAACCTACGAGTTACGTATGGGAGCATACTCCTAGCATATGCACAGCGTATGCATGCTACTCATACGCGCATACGCTATGCGTACACTACTCGTACACTACTCGTACGCTCCTCAAGCCAATCAAAACTGTCAAAAAATGTCACAGCACGCTCCCACACGCTCCTCATACGCTCCTCGTACGCTCCTCATAGGTTCCACATGCACTCAAAACCAGCCAAAAGGTCACCAAATGTCATCATAGGCCGGCACGCGCAGGACCTACATAGGTTTTCAATACGCTCCTGCCATACGCCGTAATGTGACAGGGCCTTTAATGGTTACATTTGATTTGAAAAATATAATAAAACACGAAGTTTAATGCACTTTAAAAGTCAAATCGACCGTAATGTTCAAGAAGAAAAACAAAGAGAGATGTAGGTGAGGGGACCAGAAGGCTTCGGGTCAGGTGTCAGTATAAATTAAATACAGTAAAACCTCTCTAATTCGACCGACCATGGGACCAAATTTAAATGGTCCATTTAGGAAGGTGGTCGGTTTAGGGAGTTTTTTATTTATTGTTACAATGCTATTGTATGGGCGATCATTTGGGACCGAAGTAAAGTGATCGATATAGGAGAGTGGTCGATTGGTGGAGGTGGTCGGTTAGAGAGGTTTTACTGTACTTGGTGAGAACATATAAAAATGAGAGACAAAACGCCTGTAGATTACTGCGCGTGCAGATACGATAACTGACCTACATGTCCGGAAGCCTAAGGGTTGTATGTACACTGTGTCATCATTTTGCGAGCAGAAATCCATGTGAATAGTGCGAGAAAAACCCTTCAGCACTGCTTGTTATGTTGATGAGAATAAGTATTATATTTCCGACAATATTTCGCAAATGCAAGAACCAACCAGACGGGATGGCCAAATGAGTTAGAGCGTCCGTCTCCCGTGTTGGTACACTGGTAGATCGTAGGATCATCAGTTCGAACCATGGTCAAGTCAAACTGATGACTTAAAAATTGATACTTTTTGCTTCCTAGCCAGGTGCTCGGCATTAATAGGATAGGGCAAAGAGCAGTGGAATGAGGAAGACCAATCGTCCGGGATTGAAATTTTCCCTGCTTAAACAACTAATGTACCAACAAAATGAAAAAAAATGTCTACTGCAAATGAACCGACGGGAAAATGATGGCGTTGAACATTAGAAATACTGCGCTCTCTTCTCCTAGAAAGTGGAGTTATTTTTACTCGATTCCAGATATTCTGTCATGCGTCATACATCAGCTTTAGGCAACGCTAGGGTATTATACAGCATATCAGCATTTACAATCATGTCTTTTTTATTGCACATGGGCAGAGTTATTTTGCTATTCACAATGGAAGTGCATATTTTAGTGGCATGATATTGCTGATAGTGTAAATGGACTAGGTGGGTGGTAGGCCTACACCTCTATGGAAATAACACACGCACAATAAACAAAAAAAGAAAGTTTGTTTTATTTAACGACGCCTCTAGAACACAGTGATTTTTATCATCGGCTATTGGATGTAAAACATCTAGTCATTCTGTCACATTTCTTTAGAGGAAACCTCCTGCTGCCACATAGGCTACTCTTTCCGACAAGCAGCAAGAGGTCTTTTATATGCACTTTCCCACAGACAGGACAGCACATACCAGATACCACAGCCTTTGATGAACCAGTTGTGAACCACTGGTTGGAACGGAAAAGGCCCAGAACAATAAACGAAACATCTTCTCAGAGAAGAAGGACCGGGCGTGGTGGCCTAATCGGTAGAGCGCATGCCCTGCGTGTGGAAGGTCGGGAGTTCGGTTCCCGATCGAGTCAAACCAATAATTGTACCGTAAGTGTACCGTATTTGCACCGTAATTGCCCCTAATTTGGCGCTACTTGGACCTTACTTGACCCTAATTGGATCTGAGGTGTGCCGTTAGGATACACTGGTTTTCCTCCAGACAACCCCAGATGTCCTCGTTTCAGGACAATAACTGCTCAATATCTCCAGTGCCGGCCCAATTACTTACTCTCATGCCATGCTTCCCAAACAGAGTATCCACAAGAACATCTTGTAATGGCGATCTTGGCTGCGTACAGACAATAACCCATGATGCATCAGCATCATAGAATCATCCCACCTTTCTATGCATAACATCTCTGTAATCTGTTTTACAAAGGATGTACATGAAGGAATCTCCAAGAACCTGCACATTTTAACGGAACAAGTTAGTTAGTGGTGATTGCTTAATGCCGTGTCAGCAGCACAGGCCATGAATCACGGCGAGAATTGTTCAAATCTTATTCTGTCATTTTATTATCAGGTCGTCACTTTTACAGAGAATGTAAAATCACACAATCAACTATGTGTCAAAAGATACTTTTGAAGTCAAAGGCTCACAATTACAATGACAACAAATTTGAAGCCAGGTAAAATTCTAGATAAATTGGTGAGAATTGTTTTAATGAACTAGACCAGGCGGTATAGTCCTGCCACCCTCAAGAAAGCTAGGATCGCTTCTTGTTTTATATTTGACAAAAGATCATGCATGGTGTTTGCATTTTAAAATTGTTGGTGCAAGGCCATAAAATCTACGCAGTTTACTCAAATGTGTTTGAGCGTCAGTGGGTACTGTCTAAACTGCTGAGTCATTGCAGGGTTATAGTGGTACTTCAGGATTAGTGCGTTAAGTCCGTCTCTATGACATCCTCCATATTGTCTGCTTAAAGATGCATAATCCGAAGAGCGCATGCCATTATCTACAAACCAAAAAAACTGTATCTAGATTTGAACTTAGATCTCGAACTTACATGTTGGCACTCTCATTAAACATTTATTGGAATTCGGTGATTCTGTTCTACTCTGCTACACTCAAAGCCGATCCAGAATGTCCGTGTGCACACACAAATTAGCATGATTTCACTTCAAATTAGCATGATTTTACTTTTAAATAATGTGATATGTTACCTAATATTTAAATACAAATATACTTAAAAATAATGTAATATAGATAACATTCTAATATTTATTTTAAAATATACCTTTTAATGTAATATAGAAATCCTAATATTTATATAAAGATATATTTTTAAATAATGTAATATCGATATCATCCTAATATTTTGTATAAAAATATACTTTTAAATAATGTAATATCGATATCATCCTAATATTTATATAAAAATATACTTTAAAATAACATAATATCGATATCATCCTAATATTTATATAGAAATATACTTTTAAATAATGTAATATCGATATCATCCTAATATGTATGTACAAATATGGCACTAACTTAAACCCATCGGATAAAGGAATTTAAATATTTACTATTTAATAAACAATAATTTAAAATGCGGAGCTCCTGTTCGATTAGATTAATGCAGCCCCGCTGGAGGCAAAGTTGGAAATGACTTAAGCAACATAAAATCAATCTTGAACAGGATTCAGGAAGGTGATAAATTTATACGACCAACGACTGATATGCGACGGAGACTGGGAAACTGCAAGTCGCAACTTGCATAGACGGCTAGAGAAGGGACGCAGTCTGTAAAACCAATGACTTAAAAATTTATACTTGTCGCTTCCTAGCCTGTCATTCGGCATTATTAGGATAGGACAAGGACTGGTTGGCTCAGTGTCAGGGTAATGTGACTGAGTGGGATATCAGGTCATGTTGCTGGTGCCTGGTCTTCCAGTGGGGCAGCACTGTAAAGTCGCCATGAGTGCGCACTGTCACAAGTCAGTACGCGTCCTGACAGCACCTGGCTGGGAAGCGACAAGTATAACTTTTTAAGTCATTGGTTTGATTCGACCAGGATTCGATCCCACGATCACATGATCTACCAACACAGGAGACGGACGCTCTAACTCATTCGGCCATCCCGTCTGATTCCTCGTTCCTCATTCCACTGGTCCTTGTCCTTCCAAATAATGACGAACGCCAGCCGAGGTAGTCACAACTGCCTCTCATAAATTCATTGGTTTGACTCGGCCAGGGTTCGTTGTTTGTTGTTTTACGTCCCAGCAACATCTAAGGTCATAGCTGTCCACTGGGAAATCAGGCTGCCAGCACCATGACCGAATATCCCACTCAGTCATATTATCCTGACACTGAGCTAACCATGCCTATTAATGCTAAGCGCCAGGCTAGGAAGCGACAAATATAAATTTTAAAGTCATTGGTTTGACTCGACCGGCAAGCGAACTCCCGACCTTCCGCACGCGAGGCCCGCGCTCTACTGATTAGGCTACCGCGCCCGGTAGGCCAGGGTTCAAACCCAGGAATCCGACGACCTACCAAAACGGTTTAGTATTGCTAAGGAGTGAGCAGTGGTTGAATCAGTATCAGAATAATGTGACCGAGTGGAAGATCGCGTCATGGTGCCGGTGTCGCAGTTTCAGCGCCCGGTCAGTTTCAACGCCCGGTCAGTTTCATGTGCATGCGTCAAAACCTAACATGATCGTCACTAACCTTATAAATTTAATATAATGTTTTTGGTAAAGATGTTTTCTACAAGTGTACAAAGCGATTTGTTTCTAGGTGGTGTGGTTTTAGAGATATTTCACTTTTCCTGGATTTTCTGTATGAAGATTGCTCACCACCATTAACAATGCCTTGAGTTTGACGGTACGTGCAGTGCAAAACATTAGTTTTATTCAAAATTAATACAAATCAAGAACCCTAACCTTATAAACTTAATACAGTCTTTTTGGTAAAGATGTTTTCTATATGTGTACAAAGCGATTTGTTTCTAGGTGGTGTGATTTTAGAGATATATCACTTTTGCTGTATTTTCTGTATGAAGATTGCTCACGACCATTGACAATGCCTGTGTTTGAGTCTATGCGGGCCGTTGGAACTGACCGGGCGCTGAAACTGCGACACCGGCGATGCTGTATCCCGATAAGGCAGCATTATGACGTCACATTAGCTGCACACTACCATATACCAAAACTCTGACATCATAGACTTCTGCAGTAACAAGTTCTATTAAATTACCTCAGTATTCCCTTATATGGGGTGACAAATGCTTAATAAGTAAGATAGATATGTAAAATCAAATCCAGATAATTCTTTTGTTTTTGAAAATTTGATATTTTCATCGGACTATGCAGCTTTAAAGAAAGAATCAAACAAGAAAGCGCTCAATCAGGTCGAATCCACTTGCAAACGTCCGATATACTTAACATCCAACCAGGCCTAAATACTACCTGATAGGCCTAATATTTCATATGGCCTGCACACTGCCTGATGCGTTAAGACCCAGTCAGACCTTACCGTCTGAGTACCCAACACCACCGGACAAAGAATTTTCTAGTCCGGTGGTGTTCGGTATCACAATGTACCGAAATGTGTTGAAATGTTTCAATGGCCGCCGGACGAAACCGATGCTAAACGGATGCTAAACAGACGCTAAATGGACAAGGAACATACATTAACGCATATCCACTAGACACTAACCGGACGAAAACCGAATGTCAAACGGACATATCGGATTGTTCACAGATGCGCTGGAAACATATACTAACCGAATTCCCGCAATAACAATTAAAAAAAATATATATAAAAAAAGCCACTGTCAATGGACTTGGCAGGAAGCAAACCGGAGATGTAACAGATGGGTAACGGACATGAACCGGTGTAACGATTTCAACTTCCCCCCTTCTCAAGTTCCCCCCCGGGAATCTGAAAACGTTTTCAACTTCCCTCCGGGGAACTTAAAAACGTTTTCAGATTCCTGGGGGGGAACTTAAAAACAGTTTTCAGATTCCTCCCCCTATTTTCAAATTCCCCCCTCCAGGAATACAATTTCAACTTGCCCCTTCCTAAGATCGTGGGGTCGTGGGTTCGAGTCCCGGTCGAGTCAAACCAATGACTTTAAAATTGATACTTGTCGCTTCCTAGCTCGGCGCTCGGCATTATTAGGATAGGGCAAGGACTGGTGTGCTCAGTGTCAGGATAATGTGACTGAGTGGGATACCAGGTCATGGTGCCGGCGGCCTGGTTTCCCAGTGGGGCAGCACTATAAAGTTGCCATGAGTGCGCACTGTCACAAGTCGGTACCCGTCCTGATATGACCTTAGATGTTGCTAGGACGTAAAACAACAACAAACAAACAACAAGTTCCCCCCCCCCCCCGGAATCTGAAAACGTTCTTAACTTCCCTCCAGGGAAATTAAAAACGTTTTCAGATTCCCGGGGGGGGGGGATTAAAAACAGTTTTCAGATTCCTCCCCCTATTTTCAAATTCCCCCCTCCGGGAATTTAAAATTGTTTAAAAATAAAGAAAATTCCACAAAAATATAAAAGTTTTAAAAAGATCAGAAATTTATGAAAAATAGTAATATTAGTCACCAAAATTTCCCCAAAAACATTTTTTGTTAATCGAACAATTTCATGCCAAAAATTAACAATTTCCAGAAAAATAACGAATTTAACAAAAAACAATTTAATTCACAAAAAATCTAATATTTCATGAAATTTCACAAAATAAGAGATTTTTGTATGTCTGTGTGTGTATGTCAGTCCGTAGTTCATTTTTATTTATTTAAGATGGGGTGGATTATAATCCCCGGGGGGAGGGAAAGTTAAAACGAGGGAGGGAACTTGAAAACGTTTTCAAATTCCCCTGGGAGGAATTTGAAAACGTTTTCAAGTTCCTGGGGGGGAACTTGAATATGGGGGGAATTTGAAATCTTTACACCGGGCAAAACGGACTAAATGGACTTAAAAAGGACACCGACCATACACGTCAGTCCGGTGGGGTCCGGTCCAAGTTTTGAACATGTTCAAAACTTGTACCGGACACCGCCGGACACCGCCGGAGATAGAATGGACACGCCGGATGGGTATCATATATAAACCATACATTGCCGTATTTCACCGGACATTGTCCGGTTTCTGTACGGTTCCTCAATCCGGTGAGGTCTGACTGGGGCTTTAAACACTGCACACTGCCTGATGGGTTAAACACTGCACTGATGCGTTAAACACTGCATTAGGCCTGCACACTGCTTAATATACATGACCAGACGGGATGGCCGAATGAGTTAGAGCATCCGTCTCCCATGTTGGTAGATCATGGTATCGTTCGTGGCTTCGAACCCTGGTCGAGTCAAACCGATGACTTAAAAATTGATACTTGACTCTTCCTAGCCAGGCGCTCAGCATTATTAGGATAGGGCAAGGACTAGTTGGCTCAGTGTCAGGATAATGTGACTAAGTCGGATATCAAGTCATGGTGATGGTGGCCTGGTCTTGCAGTGGGGCAGCATTATAAAGTCGCCATGAGTGCGCACTGTCACAAGTCAGTACCCATCCTGACATGACCTTAGATGTTGCTAGGATGTAAAACAACCACAAACAAACAAATCTAATAGACATAATATCCGATTAGACTTACATAATATCCAATAGACTTAATAACACCTATTAGACCTAGACACTGTCCAATAGGCTTAACCTATAATCCAACTTTGGTCAATAGACTTAATATTCCATTAAACCTACACACTTCCCGATACGCTTAACAGTCCGCTAGGCCTACACTCTGTCCGATAGGCTTAACCCTCCATTAGGCCTACACTCTGCCCGGTAGGCTTAACCCTCCATTAGGCCTACAGACTGCCCTATATGCCTACACTCTGCCCGGTAGGCTTAGCCCTCCATTAGGCCTACACACTGCCCTGTAGGCCTACACTCTGTCCGCTAGGCTTAACCCTCCATTAGGCCTACACTCTGCCCGGTAGGCTTAACCCTCCATTAGGCCTACACACTGCCCTGTAGGCCTACACACTGCCCGGTAGGCTGAATACACCATTAGGCCTACACACTGCCCTGTAGGCCTACACTCTGCTCGGTGGGCTGAATACACCATTAGGCCTACACACTGTCCGATAACTTACACACTGCCTGATAGGCCTCCAGACACCAGCCTGTGCTGCTCATTGATGCTGCTCCCGGGCAGCACAGTCAGCCAAACAGAAACCACACATGTGCGGATAACTCAAGTTACCGGCTTGCCACCCAGCCCACGCATTCAATGAATCAGCCAAAGCTAAAGAGACTAAAGCTAAGATTCCATATACGCGGTATGCGACATGCGACATGCGACATACAGCATAGATACCGATAGGATTTTTGGTCTTTCTTTCTACAAATTTGTGATGGAATGTCAACGTTACTATTGTTTTCTATATCAACTGGGGCCGCATTTGCATTTGCATTTGCATTCGCATTCACATTCGCATTCGCATTGATTGGTCCATGGGTCGATCCACTTGCCGCAATCGCAATCACAATCACAATCACAATTGCATTCGGACATATGGAAGCACTACTGTGCCTTTACATGCTTTCCCATACCGCGTATAGGGAACTTAGCTTAACTTGAACCACTGTTAGCAGTGCGGATCGGGCACAACATCTACAGGCTATTAAGATCCCCAATAGTGCATTTAGGTGATGTGAAGTTGGTTGGTTGTTGGAGTTTTGCGTTCTGGCAACATCTAAATTCATATCAGGGTGAGTACCGATTTGTGACAGTGTCACTCATGGCGATTTTATCATGCCACCCCAGTAGGAAATCAGGCCGCCAGCACCATGACCTCGATATCCAAGTCCATCACATTATTCTGACACTAAGCTAACGAGTCCTTGCCCTGTCCTATTAATGTCAAGCGCCAGGCTAGGAAGCAAAACGTATCAATTTAGTATGTCATTGTTTTGACTCAACTGGGAATTGAACTCCTGGGCCCGTATTCATGTACTGGTCCCAGGCGTAGCCAGTGCTACACACTAGCTCTGGGGTAGCTATTCGAGGCTAGCGGCGGGTTGGAGAAATAGGTCAAGTCTTATTCACTAATGTCCAAGCCACCGCGGATAGCTAACCATGAAGTTATTTATAGATTTCGGAATTCCCTCCATTCGACGATATGAATAACGCTGCCAATGCAGCGGCGGCATTAATATCGGTTCGAATTTAGGGTTAATTTGATTAAATTTCACTTATGGCGTATGTAATTCTGTTAAATATGACAGCATTTAATAGATTTGGGCCTAATATATTTCCGCCGATATGGCGGCGACGGTGGCGGCCAATTTTAGTCAATGTTGGACAGTATGGATATCGACGTCGCTGCGGCGGCAGCGGCGATTTGTTTACTTTACATTCGTTGATTCGACAATATGCATAATGCCGCTAATGCGGTGGCAGCGTTAATATCGGTTCGAATTTAGGGTTAAATTGATAAAGTTTCACTTATTGCGCATGTAATTCTGTTAAATATGATCACATTGAATAGATTTGGCTGTAATATATCGGTGGCCGCCACACTAACCGACAGGGCTAGCAGTTAAACTAGATTTGAAACCAGGGTAGCTTAGCCTAGGCTACGGTCGGCGGCTAGCGCTGGCACCGGCACATGAATACGGATTTTCCACTGTTAGCCGTGTGGGGCTACCATAGCCGCAGTTAAGGCCCTGGCACAGCACATGAATACGGGCCCTGATCTCCCACATGGGAGGCCTGTGCACTACCGATTTGGCCACCACGTCCGGTGGTGAAGTGAAGTGGCGCATACCAATTTGACTACGCAGCAGACTGATCATTTCAGAACTGCTCATGCAGGCTTTGCTGCAGAATGTGACTCACCGCCATAAGGCGGTACCTAAGATGGGACCCCGCAGGCCACCAAGCAGGCTCCTGGTCAGACTAGAGAAGGGACTAGGCATACTGCAGCAATCCAGAAAATTAATGCGGTGTAAATGTCACACACAGGGGCGCATACGATTGTGTCGTTCTCAGAAACTGTGTACCCACCTTGTGACATGGAAACCAAAAGTAAAAACTTTCCAAATAATAGCAGAAAACATTGGTCGTAATGCGAAGCATTTCGTTTGATGCGAGGGGAGGGAGAGCGACTCACCCGGCCCTGAGCGACTCACCCCCCCCTCCTGCCACTGCTCAGCCCCCCCCCCGCCCCTGAGCGACTCACCCCCGCCACTGCTCACCTCCCCCCGGCCCTGAGCGACTCACCCCCCTCCTGCCTCTGCTCACTTCCCCCCTTATAAGGCCGCCCGCCGGCCTCCCTCAGGCACTCAGCCTCCAGCCGCCTTCCAGCTCTCTGCCCCTTCTTCTTCTTTTTGGCTCACCTCGGACCTCTACACTATGCCAGGAAAGGGAAAAGGATGAAAGGGCGCACGGGCAGCTGCCCACGGCACCCCGGGACCGGCTACAACCCCGAGGCGGGGCGAGTCATCCCCCACCGCCCCGGCGACCCCCTCACCGCCGGGCACCTCACACGCCTCGGGCATCGACGCCATCCTGGAGGAGCTAAAGCGCATGCGGCTGGATCAACGGGACCTACACGCACGGATCGACGACATGCAGAACGGGGAGGCGCGGCCCACCGCCGAGGCGCCCTCCCCCGCGCCCAGACATCGGGCCGCCCCGGCCGCCACACCTCGGGCGCGCGCCTCGGTGGGTCCCAGGCCGCTGCCGCCGCCGCCAGCAGCCCTGCCGGGAGCCGCCCATCCGCAGTACGAGCGGTATCAGCACATCGGCGGCCATGCTCCCCTGCCGACATCCCCGGCCTACCACCAGGAGCCTGCACAGCACACCCCGGTATCCGCAGCCGACGCCGTCAGGGAGATCTTGGCCTCCGCCGAGGCGCGCCACTCAGTGAGGCGGCAAGGTATCCCGGTCGATTATGTCTTTCCTTGTGACCTTGTGCAGAGGGGGGCGGGAGAGGAAGTCGGTGAAGAGGGGGGAAGCGACGAAGGACGAGTACAACCTCGCCCTTCTCTCCCTCATCAACCACCCCGACTTCCCCGCCCACTCCGCCCCGGACTACATCACCACATCCTCACCGTCCTCCAGGATCACCTCGTCTACCCGTGGGCGACCGTCCGCCATTATTCCGAGACGGTGTTTACTTGGATCGCGGACGGCCGACTCCCCCACGGGTGGCACGACCCAGTGGCCCTGAACCTCCTTAGGGTCGAATGTATAGCCATGCCACCTCAGCAGACTACCGCCATCGCACCCCGCCAACCCGACCCTCCACACCGAGCCCCCCACTTCACCCGAGTCCAAGTCGACGCCCGAGTCGCCTACGACAGGCTCACTCACGGGGCTCCCTGCCCGGCCTGGAACCGAGACCCCGCCTCGTGCGATCGGGCTTCCGTCGGGGAAGCCCACGGCGAGGCGGGGGACAAGCGCCGTCACGCATGCGCCTACTGCGCAAACGTGAGGCGCGTACTCACTATGCACTCCGAGGCCGACTGCATCACCAAGCAAGCCCGTGAGCGCCAGACCCCCCCCACCTCGGCGGATTTTTGATCCGCCGGCCTCCCCCCGGCCGGCTCGGGGGGACCCCTCCGGCGCCTCACCCCCACCACTGCCGACAGCCCCGCAAGCCCAGCCGACAACCTCCCAGTGACCATCGAACGCAGCGCCGCCAAGCCGCCAAGCCCCAGCCGAGGATCATCACCTCGGGCATCACACCTCGGACCGCATCCCAGCCCAGCCTCAGGAGGAACCCTCTGCCACCGATCCTCACGACACCGCCTTCAACTCCGCCCAGACCCCGACCACCACCCCATCCAGCCCCGAGGAGTTCGCTGCCCCCCTGATCGACAACGGTCGGACCTCCTCACCGGATCCCGCCAAGGAGCGGGCCTTCCCTTTTTTGGCCGCCCGCTCCCTGTCGATGCAGGCCCCTGACACTTCCCGCCCCGAGAGGGAGCCTGACCCCCGACACGGCCCACCGCTCGGCCGGCCCGCCCCACCTGCTCCGCCTCGGGCGCGCCGCCAGCTTTCTCCGCCCAGACCTCCACCCCCGGACCCCCGCCTCGGATCATCACCTCGGGCGCGCCTCAAGCCCTCTCCTACTTTTGGTGGAGGGCTCCTCGGCACCCCCTCACTCCACTGACTTTTGAACTCTGCTCCTTAGCTACTCCGCTCATCATCATTTTATCCTTGTTCCTTATTTACCTCTCTTCCCCGTTACCCATCTGAGCCCCACACTGACTCTCTTACCAGCTCCTTCTGAGCCCTTTATCCTCATTATTACACTGCTCCTTATGAGCCCCTCACTATTTATCCTCTGCTCCTCATGAGCCCCTGACTCTTTGCTCCTCGCGAGCCCCCTGCTCCTCATGAGCCCCCTGTATTGCTCTGCCTCCTCAGCCTGTTTACCTCCTCAGTTACCCTGTTTGTACCTTACTTTGTCATTTATTGTTATTTCACTGTTTCTCTGTATGTTGCCCGAGGCGTCACAATAAACGCCTCAGTTTTCCCACCTCCGCCTCTGTTCTTCCTTCTCGCGCATCGGTCGTAATGCGAAGCATTTCGTTTGATGCGAGGGGAGGGAGAGCGACTCACCCGGCCCTGAGCGACTCACCCCCCCCTCCTGCCACTGCTCACCTCCCCCCGCCCCTGAGCGACTCACCCCCGCCACTGCTCACCTCCCCCCGGCCCTGAGCGACTCACCCCCCTCCTGCCTCTGCTCACTTCCCCCCTTATAAGGCCGCCCGCCGGCCTCCCTCAGGCACTCAGCCTCCAGCCGCCTTCCAGCTCTCTGCCCCTTCTTCTTCTCCACCCACCCACCCAACTCTCCCTCCTCTACCCTCCCCCTCTGCGGTGGAGGGCTCCTCGGCACCCCCTCACTCCACTGACTTTTGAACTCTGCTCCTTAGCTACTCCGCTCATCATCATTTTATCCTTGTTCCTTATTTACCTCTCTTCCCCGTTACCCATCTGAGCCCCACACTGACTCTCTTACCAGCTCCTTCTGAGCCCTTTATCCTCATTATTACACTGCTCCTTATGAGCCCCTCACTATTTATCCTCTGCTCCTCATGAGCCCCTGACTCTTTGCTCCTCGCGAGCCCCCTGCTCCTCATGAGCCCCCTGTATTGCTCTGCCTCCTCAGCCTGTTTACCTCCTCAGTTACCCTGTTTGTACCTTACTTTGTCATTTATTGTTATTTCACTGTTTCTCTGTATGTTGCCTGAGGCGTCACAATAAACGCCTCAGTTTTCCCACCTCCGCCTCTGTTCTTCCTTCTCGCGCATCAAAAATAATAGCAGATTTTTGTGTTGTGCATTTGTTAAAGTTTAAATTTATAATTTTCACTTTTTAATTTTGATCTCATACAAATTGAGAAAGCTGCTAAAATTAACCATGCAATATACATCCATGACATCATTTTAACACACATCCATAAAATCATTTTAGCACACACAATACAATCAACCAACAACATGCATTTTGTGGGATAGCTGAAATACATGCAATAGCGCTAACATGCTTAATACACAGTCAGTCAAAAATAACTATTTGAAACTTGAAACCCCCCAAAAATAGGCAAAATCATTTTCGGAACACGGAAATAAAAAATGTGGTACATAGTTTGTAAGAATGACGCATATCCTGGTAGCGCGCACCAAGTGGATGTGAGTGGTCCACTAGGGGAGCAGCAACAGGACCTTCTGTCTGCACACAGGAGTGGAATGGTTGTTGGAGTTGTACATCCTGGCAACATCTAAGGTCATATCAGGATTGGATACCGACTCGTGACAGTGCACACTCATGTCGACTTTATAGTGCTGCCCTATTGGGAGCCAAGGTCACCGGCACCATGCCCCGATATCCTACAGTCACATTATCCTGATACTGTGCTGACTTTATAGTGCTGCCCCACCAAAGGTCTGGTCATCAGCTTCACTGACTTTGTTGGCTTTAAGTGAATCTAACTAGCAGGGCCAAGAGCGAAGGATGGGCAGGAAGGGGCACTGACCCCAACTTCCGGTGTGTAAACACGCTGGGGTTCAGCGTCAATCCTCCATGGACTAGCGGAAGTAACTCGGAATATCCGTATTGTGGATGGCTGTATGTATATATATATATAATATGATCTTAAACATGTCGCCTCAGGCATACACCTGGTGCCCTGGTGCGCACTATAGGCGCCAAATGGCGCCACGATCTGCCACTGGAATATGATTCAATATATATATATATCATATATATGCTGTATAAGCCATTATACTAGTATAATAGGGCCGGCAGCTTCCAACTTCTCCCCAGCCCTATCTCCTCCCCCCGGTCATCTACTGGTGGAGCCTTCTTAACCTACTAAACTTCCATCCTACACTCACTCATATCCGTTGGTGGGCACCACACGTCTGTGCACGCTCCACTACCCCCCTACATACACTCACTGTACCGCCGGATTTTTCTTTTCGGTAAGGGCGTAGTTCCTCTTGCCAGAGATTACAACTCTTACCCACTATCATGTCTTGTGTCTTTCTTATTATGTAGGACAACTATTATATACATATATAACATGTTTTATAATGCAGGATGGAAGGCTGGGCACTTCCATGCGTCAACAGGGTGGAACACTCCATTCACAGACTTGGTTGTTGGAGCTTTCCGTCCTGGCAACACCAGGATGGCTCATTCACATATGGGAGAGTTGATGGATGCTTGACACTCCCCGTTATTATGGGTCATACTGGAAATTATCATTCTAAATATATAGAAGTGAAGTGGGCGTGCCTACTCGCCTTGAGCAATTTGCGCACTCGTTCAACGGGCGCGCAAATTGCTTCCGCATGTGCACGCGAGGGTTCGCGGGGGTAAAGCGTTGCTTAGCGACTAGCTAAGCAACGGAAGAAGGTCGGGCGTTCGGGGCCTGACCCGGCAGACGTGTTTATGCGCGCTCTGTCATTTCAGCCGATATTTGGTCTTTTTCTTATCTAAATTCTAAACCTAATGTAATCAAACCACACGGGAGGGAAAGGGAGTTACCTGCTCCTTTAATAGATATACATATTTCGCTAGTATCCTTGTTAGTTATGGTAAGAATAAAGTCGTGAGCTCTTGTGAAGGTGGATTGGGACGTTCCTTGCATTCTTTACCATCCTCCAGTATTACTGTAGATTAACCGCTATGGAAAACCTGATATTCGATTGCTTTATATATATTTAAGGGCCTTACGCCTAAGCAAGCCTTATGCAGTTACTTAACCCATCTGCGGGAATGTAATGACGAAACCTTAACAGAATTAACGTAGTGTTACTTTAGGGCGGAAATTAACGACATTAACTTAGAACTGATTATCAGTGACTGCGGCGGCATCCCTAGCCGTACGCGTACTTCTGGAATAATTCAGTAACATAAATAATACCCCGAAATAAGAAGGGGACAGCCAGCTAGTTGAAATAACCTAACTTATAGCATTAGGGAAACTTTAGGCCTATAAATGCGCTCGATGGCAAATTGTGCATGTAGACGAAACTCTGGCTGTCCGCCTTTCGCGCGGGGAGGACACCGACGGCGACGGACTAACTGCAGATGGGAGGAGGAGCCACAGCAGCCCGCGGCAGGCCCAAGGAAAAACACATGGAAATTATTACATAATATTACATACAATTAACACATTAGGCTCGCCTTAAGCGGGGGCAGATTAGCCGAACGGTTAAACTGGTGCCGTGACCAGGATGTGTAAGGAGTGTAATACCTTTCAGTCCACTTTCGATACGCGAATCTTATACGAAAAACGGTGTGTTGTCAATAGTGACAGCGCGTTCGTATTGTGACAGTGACGCACGGTCACTGTCTTCATGCTCCAAGACGTGATATTGACAGTTTACGGCGTACCGGGGTAGCATTATTTCGAATGATGACTTCACCCACGTGGTATACTTGTTATATTTTGCGGCTAGCCTTAATTAATTTTGACCAGCGAGGGGCGAGCCTTGAATCCGCGGTTAGAATTTCTGCGCAAATCGTGGCCTGAGGAGCGTGGACACACAATAATGGCGTACCCTTGTGTCGCTCCGACTGGAGGAGACGTACAGGACGTGGACTAGCTATCTCGGCATAAGGCTATACGCGCATTATATTTGGTTAGAGTTTTAAACTGAAATTGCAGCTGCGATTCTCCGACCTTTGATGCCGGCCTATTTTTATTGAATCTTTGCAGTTTGCTTGCGCTAGCCGCGTGTTTTCATTTGTTACATCGTTACCTAGCGACGACGCACGTCGCTGGCACAGGAGACGACGTCAGAAAGCGTTTTTGGAGCATTAGCGCAGTGTGTCAACGTCTGCCAGACTGTTTGGTCGGTATTCGCTACGCGCTAGCTTCTCACCCTTTTGCCTGTATTTACGGCTACTAATTCTTTCGATAGCATCTATTTCTTTGTCTTCTTCTCATTCGGCATCTTTCTTTTTGTTCAAATTTTCCTAGAGTATTCTAAATTTCGCGTATATCTATAGGTAACCGATTTCATAGCGAGAAGATAACTGAAACAAAGGAACTGTACTATCTGGGGATATTACGGTTAATTTCCTTCAGTTGCTCATCTTTATTCTTGATCCTTTTATCCGCATAATTTTAGGGGGTATTTCTATCAAATTTAACACATTGTTTCTATTTTTTTTAACAACTTTATAACGTAATTTTATCGCAACTTCTTATCTAAACGTAACTCTATCACACAAATAAATTTAACGTAACAACAAGGAAAGCTTCAGGAAAATTTTAGATAGATTGTTTATTTTTTTAATACAAGCGAAATTTAAATCTTTTTGTGGTTTAGATTGTAGTAGTAAGTCAGCTCGCAGTCTCCAAGGCTCGCGAGCTGGCAAGGCGTAAAGAATTGGGAGATGGCCCTATTTCCGCCCGCCGCAGTTGCTTGCGCTCAGCAGCATCTGGGGGGGAGGAAAAGGGCGATGGGGAGGCTCCATCCTTGGATGGCGTCTCCATAGATTCGGACAGTGTTCGAAGTACCGGGGTCTCACCCCTTACTGTGATGGCGGACCCAGTCCGACCTGTCGGGGTTTCACCCCTTACTGTAACAGCTGACCCAGGTACCCCTGGTAAAGCTGTGGTTGATACGCAATTTGCGCCCGCGCAAAATCCTGAAGCCGCCAGAGGCGCGCAAATGTCCCTACAAGTCACTCGTGAGGAAGGCAGCCTCTTCTCTTTCCTTCCGAAAGAGAGGACGGTTGCTACTCCGACACCGTCCCTTCCGCCCCCGGTAATGGACTTATCGTACATGATACCTGCCGCGCAACATTCCGTGCAGCGGGATCAGATAAATGCGTTAGAGAAGCGCGAAAGAGAAATCCTTACACGCGAGAACGAGTTAAATGCCAAATGGCGGGAATTGGCCGGGGGCGATATAAATGCGCAACAAAACCCCGGCGTTTCCGATGGAGTATTGAACGCAATCCAACGGCAAGCGAAGCTTGGCCCGCCTATAAGCGCCAATGTAAACGCGTCTAACGCTGCAGGCAGTACGCTTACGGCTAACCCACCACCAGCGGAGCTAAATGCGCCCGCTGACGGCCGCGCGGGAAACGCGAGCGCCGACTCTTTTGCTGCTTACCGCTATACCGGTGCAGAGCGGGAACTTATTAAGTCCAACCCAACCATTCGCCGGGCGGTAATGGAGGCATCCACTATTACCCCTGGCATCGGTGCCTCAGCGGTATACCGGTCACTGTATTTGCGCGACCGTAACATAAGCATACGAGAGCAGTACCAGCCCGCAAGGGTTAGGGCGGTGGAAGTTCCCCCGTTTGACGGTATGAACCAAGACTGGGAAACCTGGTGGGAAAAGTTCAGTAAGGCGATGTCCGTGAACTGGTGGAATGAGACCACTGCGCTCACGCGCCTAATTCACTTACTGCAAGATGGTCCAGGCCAGTTAGCTGTGGATAGGTGGGAGCAAGATAATTGCGCCACCTTAGATGAATTAGTGGAAGCACTGGCTTGGCAATTCCAGGGAATGGATCCCTTGTCGAAATGGGAACTCTTCGAGAAGAGATTCCAACATCCGTCAGACTCAGCAAATTCCGTATACTACGGGATGATGCTAGAGTCTGAGTCCAGGAAAGCTGGACAAGGATGTGGGATGTCGCGCGATTTAATCGCGCGCAAAACGGTAGCCGTGTTCATTCACGGTTTGCGCGACCGGGAGGAACGCGACATGATCCTAAAGCAATGGTCTCCGGGTAGACACACCATGGAGGACATTTACCAAATGTTAAGGGACCACGCTGCAAAAGCGCGCATGATCCCACGTAACTGCACGGTGGCGGAAATTACTTCCGCCGTGGCAGACTTACCATACGAAAATTCATACGAGGCAATGGATACAGGAATCTGCGCCTTTAATGGGCAGACTTCTCAGGACACCCGCCAGGGCAACGCCAACAAGCGAGAATGGCCATGTAGGCGTTCACACTATAATCCTGATATGCAGGGTAGACCGCAAAGGGCGTTTCAAACGAATCGCCCCAATCGCTCTCGGAATTCTGGGAGGATCGAGTGTTTCCGATGTAGGGACTTTGGCCACATGGCATATGGGTGCCCTTTACCGCAGCCTCGTTCTTTAGAGCAGGCTATGGTAGATGGCATCCGTAATGGGTGCGATAATTCGCGCCATGTACCGGAAATCTTAGCCAAGCTACAAGCAGCCAGCGGCAAAAATAATGCGCGCGAGCATACGGGTATCGCGCGCCCTGTCACAAACAATTTGCGTGGAGGCAAGCAAATTGTGCCCGCAGGCAAGCAATTTGCGCCTACGCATAGCGCTGTTGCTGCCGTTTGCCATGAATCGGGATCTCCCGAGTTCTTATCCGATACTGATTTTTTAAATTAGTACCAGCTGCAACATCGGGAGTGTTGTCAGCTATTATTAGACGGGGGAACCTTCCCAGCGCATCTGTTGAGAGTTGTGCTAAACCCCTCGCGCACAATCTCCCATAAGATTCGTGCCATATGCGCGGTGTGCTTACACCGTCTCCGTGTACTATCGGCGTCCGCCTGGTTTTCTTGGCAGGGATGCGATCATTGTGCGCGCAAAATGCGCGCAGCCCTGAGTCTGATCCGTGTATGGACTATATATTGGAGAGGACTGGTCTAGACTTACACAATGTGGATGAACGAGACCAGTTCACGATGAACATTTTCCGCTGAATGGAAAAAGATGGTATGTCCCCATCAACATTAGGGGATCCAATGGGTTCTTCCTCATTGATACCGGGGCGGCCATGTCTGTGGTAGGGAAAGGATTCTTTGATAATCTCAATCTGAATACGCGTAATTTGGTCTCCGATGTGAGGCCTCTAAGTGTGACGGGGCTAGTAATCCCACAATTTGGTTGTACGGATATCCCGCTGGGTATCGCCAATCAGATTTTTTACTCGTCAGTGTTGATAGTGGACATACCAGAGGATGGTATTCTGGGAAGCGATTGGATGTCATTTTATGAAGCCAGTCTTTCACCACATAATGGGCTGCTGGAGGTTCTGCAACCCTATAACTTGGTCACACATTGTCAGCTCCGAACAGACTGCGGTCTTGCGTGCCTGGCGGAAGATGTGACATTGGCTGCGCACCAAACCGTGGCGGCATTAATTTCAACCAGACATATAGAAGGGAAGGGTCAGTGCTTAATTGAACCCGACCCTGAGGTGCTCAGTTGTATGGGAGTCACAGTGGCTCCCTCGTTAATTTGTGGGTCAGAAGATGCTGTGCTACCACTCTGTAACACTACAGACGATTGTGTCCATTTGCGGCGGGGCCAGGTCATTGGCAACGCATCTGAGGCCAGATCACATGGTTCCATAAATAGTCCTACGGCCGCCTTGGTGTTTGACTTACTCAAAAGGGAACGCGGCGTGGAGGGATTTGGAGGATCCCCGGAACTGGTTTTTCCCATTGACAGGACGCAATTTGCAGGCCTGCCGCAAATTCCTGACTTCATACTATCCATGGCGGAGGCCACGCATTTGGATCACGCGGAAGATAAAAGGAGGATCGCAGAATTTCTCTTTGAATTTTGCGATATATTTGCAAAACCAGATGCTAAACTGGGATAGACTGATGTGGTACAACACCATATAGATGTCGGAGACAACACCCCCTTTAGGATACCCTACCATAGGTTAATGGACTCCAAGAAACAAGCCCTGGAGGATGAAGTTGCCAAAATGCTGGCGGCAGGGATCATTACGGATAGTACAAGTCCTTATAGTTCGCCCGTCCACCTAGTTACCAAAAAGGATGGGACGTGGCGATTTTGTATAGATTATCGCAAGTTAAATGCTATGACGCGGAAAAATGCGTACCCATTACCGCAGATAGACGAGAGCTTGGATAGTCTGGGAGGAAATAAGTGGTTCTGCACTTTGGATCTTCAATCTGGATACCATCAAGTCGCAATGCAACACGATGATCGGGAGAAAACTGCTTTCACAACTCATATAGGTTTATATGAATGGAAGGTAATGCCTTTTGGTCTATGTAATGCTCCCGCTACCTTCGAGAAAATGATGGCGGTAATGTTAAATGGTCTACTGTTTACTCACTGTTTAGTCTACTTAGACGACATTATAATATTCGGCGACACCGTTTCCACATGTCGTTCGCATTTACGAGAAGTTTTTCTACGACTTCGCAAATTTAAATTAAAACTTAAACCGTCCAAATGTCACCTGTTCCGTAAAGAAACAGAGTATTTGGGTCGGATTGTTTCTAGTGAAGGCATAAAAGCTGATCCTAAAAAAATTGAGGCTATAACCAATTGGCCGGCGCCTAAGTCTCCCAAAGAGACAAAGAGTTTGCTGGGTTTTGCTTCCTATTATCGAGATTTCATTCCCCACTTTGCCGATGTAGTCGCTCCCATACAGGATGTGGCTAATGTTAACACTCAAATATTTGAATGGGGTGAACCCCAGGAAACTGCGTTCATCAACCTAAAACGGCTATTCGCCGAAACACCAGTACTGGGGTATCCACGGCCGAGTGGACAATTTATTTTGGACACTGACACTAGCGCATTTGCCATAGCGGGCGCATTAAGTCAGATGCAAGACGAGGTTGAAGTACCCCTTACCTTTGCCAGCAACAGGCTAAACGCCTGCCAACGGCGTTATTGTACGACAAAAAGGGAATTGATGGCGATAGTCGTCTATACTAAAAAATGGCGTCATTATTTTTGGGATTCTGAATTCCAGATCCGTACGGACCATCACTCATTAAAATGGTCACTAAATTTTAAAGAGGCTGAGGGGATGATAGGGCGTTGTTTAGCTTGGTTGTCGGAATTTGGCCTGACCAATACGCAAATTACTTATCGACCCGGCCCTCAACATGTTAACGCAGACGCGCTGAGTCGCATTCCTGTATGTCGTTGTGGCATACCGGAATGCGACGATTGTGGGGCGCATACGGCGGTGGTGGCATCCTTACGTCAGGATCCTGAGGAGGAAAATTGTTTCCGCTTCTGGACACAGGACGAATTGCGTCAGGCTCAGGCAGCCGACGTGACATGTTCCACCGTTATATCTTTGTTGAACGCGCATACGATGAGACCTCCTAAGGATCTCACGAGTGCGGAAAATACAGAAACTATTAAATTGTTAAACCAGTGGGACCAATTAATCGTAGTGGATGGTGTGTTATGCAGGAATGTGCTCGACCGCCATTCCCTCATGACTCATCTACAACTCGTCATACCTTTCCTGCTACGAGAGGACATACTAGCATTCTGCCACAGCCATCCAACCGCTGCGCATTTTGGAAGGGAGAGAACTCTAGACAAAATACGCACGCGATATTACTGGCCGGGCATGAATTCGCGTGTACGCGATTGGGTTAAAACCTGCCCGAGATGCACGCTCATTAAACCAGGGCTGGGAATGGCTAAGATGCCGTTGCAGCAACAAATGACGAGCCAACATTGGGGGCGCCTATCCTGTGACTTCGTCTCGGGATTTAAGCGCACTAACCGGGGTAATCTGGTGATGTTGGTTGTACAGGACCATTTTACTAAATACGTACAAGTCTACCCGTTATGTAATCAAACGGCAACAGTGACCGCGCAAGCGTTGGTAGACAACTGGATACTTATTTTCGGGGCTCCCCTTATACTACACTCGGATCAGGGTCGGGAGTTCGAGTCGGAAGTGTTCCAGACTATGCTTAAACTGGTAGGCTGCTATAAAACCCGTACGAACCCCTACTGTCCCAGATCGAATGGTTTAGTTAAACGGTTTAATCGAACCTTAATTTCAGCTCTGGCCTGCATGGTAAATGAAGATCAGAGCGACTGGGATTTACATGCTAAATATGTAGCGCACGCATATAATTGCACCGTACACGCCGCCACCGGGGTTACCCCCAATACGCTAGTGTTTGGGGAGGAATTGCGCCTACCCTGTGACTTACAATTTGGGGTGTTAAATAAACATTCGGACGACTCTTGCACACCGGCTTTCGTCCGATGGCTGGAATGCTGTTTCCACGATGCGTACGGCAGAGTGCGTAATAGCACAAACAAGAGTATTCAAAGAAATAAAAATTCTTATGGGAATGCCGACTTTCCAAGGTTTGCAGTGGGAGACTTGGTCTTAAGATACCATGCTCCCACGGCACACATTAAACTCGCACCAAACTGGGATGGGCCTTGGGAGGTTACGGAGGTCATATCCGATACAACGGTTATAATTAAGACGGCGTTATCAGCCGCTCGTAAATCGAATACAGGGCGTTTGAAATTGTACACCGGGCGGATACGGTCGGACCTGAAAGACGGCGATAAATTAATTAACGCCGACTCGGCGCGGAAACCCGATACCGCGCAATCTCCCGCGGGCACACAGCTGTTGGTTTCTCCCAGCACGGGGGAGCCAAGGGCTGGGCCAAGCGACGGTTAAACTCTATTGGTCGGTACTGGGGGTGGGAGGCGATCAAATTACGAGTGTCATCGGTCCACGTTATATGTGGTATCCCCGCAGGAACCTATGACATAATTACAATACCAAAGTAAGAAAATCGCCACCCTCCCATGACTTTCCTTTACGTTATACATTTAAGTAATAGAAACCCTAGTCAGCTCATTCAAAAATATTAACGTCATTGGAAGGAAATTCCGTGCCAGTCCGTTACCAATGAGACCCCGTGTAAAGCTGGCGAGAGTATATGTACATACCACCAAATACAGATGGTCCCTATAAAAATGCATACATAATAAGAACACCAATGTTAAATGCGTATATCAGGGAGAGTTTAGGCCGGCTATCGATGGTAAAATTAGGGCATAGACCAACCAAAAATGCGTACACACTAAGAACACCAATATAAAATGCGTACATCAAGAGGGTTTAGGCCGGCTATCGATGGTAAAGTTGGGGCAAAGACCAACCAAAAATGCGTACACACTAAGAACACCAATATAAAATGCGTACAGCAAGGAGGGTTTAGGCCATCTATCGATGGTACAGTTAGGGCAAAGACTAACCAAACATGCGTACACAATAAAAACACCAATAGTAAAATGCGTACAGGAATTTTAATTACAGAAAAAAACAAGTTACTTAAATTCCGCGGCCCGCACGCAGGTGGCAATGCAGCGGGCCCACCTTTTCTTTGTGCCACCCGTCGCGTGGACACCGTCCACCAATCGCTCGTAATGAGACACACCCCCCGTTGAAATCATGGCGGCGAGATCCGCGGTAGGCTGCCCGATCTCGGCATTCAGCCGCCGTATAATCCCGTTATAGAGGCCCAGCGCGGTGTCGATGGCCTCCTGCAGAAAGTGAGATATATCAGTATTGAAAGTAATCATTCAGTAATACAACTGTGGTTATCGGGCTAATTAAACCATTGCGTATCAGGTGTTTCCTTTCCACCATGGTTAGGCCACGGAAATGCTAACCGGGCGCACTTGCTATTCATAGCTAATGTGCGGTTTGGAGACGGAAATTCTAACCTAGCGTTATTAAAGGAGTTCATTTCCACCACAGCGAGGAAAAGGCTCACCTGATCCGCGTGTGGGCGGGGGTGCGCCCGATGATAGGCCGCATATTGTGTCGCCGTCCACCTCCGCCGTGACGGGTGGTTGGCGTCAATCAGGTTGACCCCGGGGACGGTCGCCACGCTCACCCTCCCCGTGTACACAGTACGCAGGAGAGAGAGGGACTCTTCCCGCCATACCCCCATTCCGCCGAGGATCTCGGTAAATTCTGGCGTACGCGCCATGGTCGTCCGGGTACGTCTATCCCGGACCGTGACATCGCAAATCCCGGCGGTAAGCAGGACGTATTCCGGTTGGAAATCCCTAAAAGGAGAGATAGCCCTTCAGTGCGCGCAACCACATATTTTACAGGTACTACAGGCAAGAAATTTGCGCGCGGAGGCGGTCTTCTGATGGAAGGAAATTGCGTCCCGACAGGCGCCTGGCTTGGAATTTCACTTACCGTAACCGCGACAGCGACTGGCGCATGGCTTCCATATACCCCTTCCCGGGGTTAGTGAGGACACAGAATTCATGCTCCTCCATGACACGGTCGAGCAGCCGTTGTAGCCCCGACCCCCGAGAGTCGCATACGATGGCCACGCGCATTGTATATATCGAGGATGGGGGAGTTTGATAAACCTGACGTGTGGTCGCTACGCTAGTACGGTAACCTGTGCCGCAAGGCTACGCGCGGCGCTGATTAGAAAATAAACATTCTCTCAACCGCCCAGCTGGGCCTAGTGAAGAGATGCGTCGTGATTACTTTACGGGTGTTTTAATGCGTTTATTTCAGGGGTGTGTGGTACGGGGAGCACGGACAGGACGAGGAGAACAGAGAGAAAATAAATACGGGAAGCCATTTGTTCTGGGAACGCCCAACAGGCGAGGTATAATGGGAAATGACTGCAAAGACCGGCACGCAATTTGCGCATGGCGCATGTGTAGGTAGTGATGGGGGCGTACGCGTTTCGCGAACAGTTCACGATGGCGTATAAATCCCTCAGAACCGCCACCGGGGACTATATGCATGTGACGTCACGCCACGTTGTTTACTTTGGAGTACGTTCCAATCTATAACTATAACTAAACAAGAAATGCGTGATAAGAAAAAAATATTATATTACATACACTGTCAGTGTACTATCTTGATACGAGTAATCATTCCTCTCGCCGGCCGATTACCACAAGGAGTAATCGTTCCACTCGGCGTAAGCTATAAAGGCGATTCGGGAATGTAAACAAGCTCGGCGTGAACAGCGGGTGATAAAACAACCCGTAACTAAAAAGATATTATTTACGTATCAACGATATATCTTAACAAATTAATATGGGTATACGGTTGATATGTACGCAACGTAATCTGGGTTTCAACTCCCCAACACCCTTATTCGTACTATGATCAACCGGAACAATGCCAGACCAAACTTCTCCCGTGTTGGTGATATTACGAACGGGTCGAGTTGACAACACCATTTCGGCCACGTAAAAAAAAATAATATCAGGAAATCACCTTCGATAAAGTCGTATTAAATTTAAAAGGTGAAGAATAAAATCATAACTGCGCCGACAAGCGATTAGAGCCACTAATCGCTCTTTTATAGATTATAGGCACTATATTAGGTTGAATGTCGGCGCAACACACGATTTCAGTATATCATACGAATTCGTTCTAAGAACGGGATGCCTGGTGCAGGCGACCCCGTTGCCATGGAGAACTAAGGCCATCCGTGACCTAATTGCGTGGGAACCGGGTCATCTTAAGGGTTCCCGCCTAAACGCGAGCTGGCCATTGGTCGACGACTAACAGGAACGCGCTGCCGCGCACTCGTGGCTAGCAAGGCCGTTCTGAACTTCAGTCTTCACTCAGCTTCCACTGGATGCAGACTCCAATTCAGCAAGCCCTTCGGTTTTTGCCAGCCTATTTTGTAGTAGGTTGGGTACTCTCCTTGGTGGGCAGCTACCTAAGTGAGGGGGATCATTGGGTGCGCGTTTTTGGCGGAAAGGTTAGCGTAAAAAAAAGAAAAAAGCTACGTAAACAATCACTTTCAGTGGTCATCGGCCGGGAGACAGGCCTGGTCGCGCAAGCGATCAGGTATGGAATCGGCCACCTCCGCCACAGGAGGTTCGAGTAAGGGCCCCGATCAAAACCCTTTGGTATGCAACGTGTTGCAAAACAGCACCGGTAAAATATCGGTGTTTACAGTACGAGATTGGAATCTCCTCACCCATGAGGTGAGACTATCAAGAGGTCTATCATTGGTGATAGACGACGCTTCCTTGGGCCGACAGCGAGACAACCGCTCCTCACGTCAGCCCCATGGTGACTGAGGAGGAATACACTTTGGTCACCAAACGGCGCCCGAAGGATACTGGTCAAGAAGATGAGCCTACCCCCTCATCTTCAGGTAAGTCGTCTAATGTTACTCGACTTTCTCAAGCAGAGGCCGTGAGGCGTTCACCCCGCAAGAGGTCTTCAGAACGTGTAGCCACACAAAACCCTTCCCCGTCGGCGGCGGAAGGAAAAGTACCTGCCACAGCCTCAAGGACTGTGACAAAGGATTACGTGTCGGAAGGATTTACCTCATGCCGACCCAACATTGGATCCACTTTACGGGACGATGGCACTTCGTCTCGAACGGCTGGACCAAGGTGAGCTAAAATGGGATAGCGATATCCCAGTTGCTACTATCCCCGAGAGGTATCCCCACCTCGTAAATTGCGTGTACAATAAACGCGCTCTTGGTTCTGTCCCTATAAAAAAGGCAGCTGAATTGGGTATGTTGCAGGAAACTGTCCTGGGTGATAGATATTTCGATCCCCCACGCCCAAACCGTACATTAGCCATGTATATGTTGCCACCAACACCTACTGGCCGTTGCAAATTGCGCCTCCCCCCTATTCAATGGGAAGACGGGGAGGATTCTGATGTAGAAGATTGGGTAGATGATCATCAATCCGGCCTTCAGCCCTACGTGCAGCGCATATTGGGCGTACGGCGAGCGGCTATTTATACGCGCGCGAGCGCCACCGTGTTGTCCCCCTTGTCGGGCGGTTGCCCAGATGTACTGCATACTTAGACTAGCTGTCGGATTGCTGGGAGGAAAGACAACATCTTGACATTAAATTATACACCTCTTCTAGAATTGTGCAAAGTATTAACGTGGAAGCAATTTGCGCGCTCGCGCTTTTCGCGCGCCCGGGCAATTTGCTTCTCACGTGTGATTCGGTAACCTTATTTATTTGGGCCTATGCCATAGCTGAAACACCGATAGCTGGCATGGCCCACCATTTTAAAAGTAGCTGGTATACATAGTTAGAAATCCACCGAGCAGACGCTAATCGCGCACTCGCAGCTATAGTGCTCGCATTTAATTGCGCGGCTCAGGCACGCCCCTTGGGTCCTATGGACTACGGCCTAGAGCCTGCTCTCTGCATAAGGCACGCAGTTTTGCTGTTTATTTATTAAATCTGGTGGTGGTCCAACATTACGGTTGCACGTGGCGATAACATTACCTGGTCGGGAGTAAGCGTGGTGCGGTGCCCCAATTGGGAAAATGCGGCGGGAGTGTGTAATCACGCGGAGCCCACAAGGGATTTCCCATCGGGAGTACCACAGCTTACGGTGCCCACAAGTGACTTTACGGTCGGGAGTGCAATCTAAGTGTACGGTGCCCACATAGTAAGATCCGGTCGGGAGTATTTTATATATACGGGGCCCGCCGGTCGCCAGTAATGCGCCCTTCATTACTCGGGTTGAAGACCTCCAAACTCTGAGAGGCCTGCAGGTAGTCACTGGTACTTTCCTGGCTCTGGTCTCTCTCCTTGCTTGAGGTACGAGTCTGCCGTTGTTCTGCCATGCCTGAGTCTTTCCTGGAGCACTTGCAATTGTCCCCCTTGGGACCGGTGTGTCATTCCGTGCACGTGATGCAGAACCTGGCTGCTGGCTGCATGAGATGGGGGAGCGGGGCGGCGGGGAAGGCGGGGAAGGCGCGAAGCAACACATCCGACATGTCCAAATTACTTCCGACCGAGTGGCGAAAGCAGCCCCCCCAGAGGAGGGGGGAGGGAGGTGAGGTGCATGCTGGGCATCCCCCTTATAGGGGCCGTGGGGGGGGGGGGGTTGATTTGGGGGGGGGGGGGGAAGGAGCCACTATCGAGCTTATTACCCACGATAAAGGGGTTTACTAATACTCATATAACCCATCAATATTTCCATAAATATATATGTATATGAAATTATATGTATATGAGCCTGTCTCAAAAGGTGATAACTCTTCTTTTTTTTGTTTATTGTAATGATTGACACAAAACAGCACAGAAATGGTTATACTGAAAACCCAAGGATATTTCCTTCAAATCAATATGTATTCTATTGGGATTATGAATCGCCATGTAAAAAACTAATCAGTTTATCCTGAGCAAATGCATAAGCAGATAGTATGTTGATCGTTACAATGGACAATGTTTTGCCCCACATTGCTTAACACCTTTTGAGACAGTCTCATATATATGCATAAGGAGTGCACTTCCTGCCTTGTTTTTTTGTTGTTGTTTGACGTCCTAGCAACAATCATGGTCAGTATCAGAATAACAGCGACAATGCACACTCATGGCAACATCATAGTGCTGCCGCACTGGGTTTGTTTGTTTTTATTTTACATCCTAGCAACATCTAAGGTCATATCAGGACCGGTACCGACTTGTGACAGTGCGCACTCATGGCGACTTTATACTGCTGCCCCACTGGAAGGCCAGGCCGCCAGCACAAAATATCCCACAGTCACATTCTCCTGATACTGTCCTAACCAGTCCCTGTCCTATCCTAAAGGGGCTGTCACATTAGGGTTTTTTGCGGGAGCATACGGCGGCGTAGGCGCTTTACGTCATATACGTCATATACGTCGGCATACGCTGTCAAACGCCACTATACGCTCCACATACGCTCTGCATACGCTCCGCATACGCTCCGCATACTCTCCGCATATGCTCCGCATAGCTCCGCATAGCTCCACATACGCTCCGCATACGCTCCGCATACACTCCGCATATGCTCTGCATACGCTCCGCATAGCTCCGCATAGCTCCGCATAGGCCGTCATGTGCCGGCTTATGCCAGCCTATGCCACTGTACGCCGCCATACGCTTTCTCCTGTCCAAATTTGTTGTGTGCATGCTAAAAAAATCTCGACCTACAGGGGCGTATGGTTCTTACGCTCCTCATACGCTTCTCATACGCTGGCATATGCTCCTCGTACGCTGGGGTATGCTGGCATACACTAGGGGTATGCCGGCGTACACTACTCATACGCTCAACTTGCGTCACGGGCGTATCTCCGGCGTATCTCGGGTGTATGCAGCGTACGCAGAACCTACGAGTTGCATATGGGAGCGTATTCGTAACATATGAAAAGCGTATGAGTAGCGTATGGCGGCGTATGCCCGACCTATGGTCTCGGTATATAAAGGCAACCCACGCCTTCTTCGGTCATTCCTGCTCTGCTGCTCATACAGGATGGATGCCCAGGCACTGCAAGTACAGTTCCAGCTTTTCTACAGAGTTGCCCTTTATCACCATGAGCTTGCTCTATGCCTCATGGTTCTTCTGGCATCCCGTATCGAGGGACGAAGGAGGAGGGAGCAGCGGCGACGATCAGTGTGGGTCAGACCCTGGATTGCGAGGCGGCCACAGTTTGGCTTGTTCGACAAGCTGATGGTCGAGCTCCGCAGCGAGGACACCGCGTCGTTTGTGAACTTCATGCGGCTGCCTCCCCAGTTGTTTGACGAGATTGTGGCGTGAGTGGGACCGAGGATCGCCAAAAAACGGACCACATTCAGGGTGCCGCTTGAGCCGGCGCTGAAAATAGCACTTACTCTGCAGCACCTGGCATCTGGCACAAAATACTCCTCCATGAAGTTTGGGTGGAGGGTGCCCCACAACACACAGTCGCTGATAGTGCGTGAAGTCTGTAAGGCCATCATCGACGAGTACATGGCCGAGGTCATGATGTGTCTGACAACTCCAGAAGGGTGGCGTGCCGTCGCGGACCTCTTTTCAGAGAGGTGAAACTTCCCCCCATACCAGTGGCGCTCTGGATGGGAAGCACATCGCCTGCCGGTGCCCTCCAAAGAGTGGGTCGCTCTACTACAACTACAAGGGCTTTTTCTCCGTGGTCCTGTTGGTGCTTGTAGATGCGGATTACAAATTGGTCTGGGCAGGTATTGGTGGTTTGGGCTCCGCGTCCGATGCCCAGATTTACAACGCCTCCGAGCTGAAGGCGGGCACAGAAGGTGGCACCATCGGCTTTCCGAACCCTGAACCGCTCGTCCACGGCCAGAAGGATGTGCCGTATTTTCTGATCAGTGACGACGCCTTTGCCCTGCAGCCGACCAGGATGAAGCCGTACGGCAAGAGGGGCTTGACCAATGACGAGCGACTCTTCAACTACCGGCTTTCCCGAGCTAGGAGAGTGGTGGAGAATGCCTTTGGCATTCTAGCCAACCGCTTCCAAGTGCTGCTGACGACTATGCAGCACCACCCCTCCAATGTGAAGATCATCGTCAAGGCGTGCATTGTTCTGCACAACCTCATGAGGACACGCTACCCAGCGCTACAGAACATGCAGCTGGATCGTCCCGAGACAGCCGACAATAACTTTGTGCCTGGAGGTTGGCGAGAGGGCCACTACCTTCCTGACATTGATGTTCTACCTGTTAACCCCAACACCGCGTCCAAGCTAGGAAAGGAACAGCGCAATCTAATTAAAGACTGGGTCGTCTCACCCGCCGGAGCACTGTCATGGCAAGACAGGATGATCTGACAAAACATTTTATCAGTCTGTATGCGCTGTGTCTGTCTACTGTTTTTGCAAACTTATGTGCTTTTCTTGACACTGTACTGTTATCGCTTTTTACATGTCTGTCATGTTGTGACATATCTCGTGTCATATGAGATGCTAATATGTTTATATGTCTAGTAAACGATATCATTTTATAGATATGAAAACACAATTTTACATGTCTGTTACGTTCTTTCGCTCCCTAATTTAAAGTCATCTAGTTAATGTAATTGTAATGAATCTCCTCTCTTTTTACATGAATTAATCTTTTACATACATACTAAGAACACAGGGAAAAATAGAGTGACACAGAGACAGAAAGGGGGAGACGAGTTAGACGGAGGGAGAGGCAGAAGAGATAGAGGGAGGGAGGGAGAGAAGAGATGGAGGGAGGGAAGGAGGGAGGGGAGGGGAGAGGGAGGAAGAGAGATAGAGAGAGGGAGGAAGAGAGATAGAAGGAGGGAGGGAGGGATGGATGGAGGGAGGGAGAGAAGAGATAGAGGGAGGGAGGGAGGGGAGGGAGGGAGGGGGAGGGAGGAAGAGAGATAGAGAGAGGGAGGAAGAGAGGTAGAGAGAGAGGGAGGAAGAGAGATAGAGGGAGGAAGAGAGATAGAGAGAGGGAGGAAGAGAGATAGAGAGAGAGGAAGAGAGATAGAGAGGGAGGAAGAGAGATAGAGAGAAGGAGGAAGCAAGATACAGAGGGAGGAAGAGAGATAGAGAGAGGAAGAGACATAGACAGATGGAGGGAGGGGAGGGAGAAAGGGGAAGGAGAAAGATTATTATAAATATTTTAAATTTAAAGTTTTTATTTATGTTTTAATTTTAATTTTAATTTAATGTATAACAATTAAATGATGGCATGCCTTTACTGAACACGGACACAAAAATTAAAATTGACAGTATATTTATTTATTTAAACATCTTGACATATAAATGTACAAACAATATATAAACATACAATATATATACATATATACATACAAATGTACAAAGATAAATAAAAACTAAGACTACCTATATACACATATTTACAATCACTTCTCTCCCTTGCCATTAGAAGTGGCATCATCTGGCGACTGTGTGGCTGACGAGGGGAATAAGTCCAAATTTGCGCCCAACATGCCAGATATGCCGGACAGCCCCGACAAGTTCAATAGTCCTTCTGGGCTGGCCGACTCAGACAAGTTCACTTGGGTGGGGTCGCCACATGTCGGAGTCGCGATGTCTGTGGCAGCGCAAGTCCCCGGCCATGCCGCACCCACAGTGGGTGGAGCACCCGCACGGACCACGACTCCGGGAGAGCACCTCGTGTGCCCCGCAATCCCTAATGTCCGTAGTTGTCCAGCAGTGTGCGGCGGTGACTGCCGTACCAGCGGAGCTGCGGCCGCCTCGTGACCCATGGAGGTTGGAGGTAGAGGCTGAGGCGGAAGACTTGGCAGAGGCGGCTTTGGCTGTGGCTGACGAGGAATGTGCGGCTGCCCCATATAGCGCTGCACAGGTGAACAGGAGTTCTAAGCTATACAAAAGTAGGGTGTTTCCTAAGAAAAGCCAAGAACCAGATTTTCCCCTTTTTATTAAAGGTAACAGTTGTGTGTTAAACAACTGTCCATTAAGTTGTATGTTGGGCTTAG